>CAUYLG010003222.1:0-123880 GCA_963573385.1 Cacajao melanocephalus | reverse complement strand
TCCCGGGTTCAGCTGTGCTTACTGTGAAACTCTCGGTCCTCAGCGCTTCCAATTGCTGTTCTCCTTGCGGTGGTGGGAGCAGCTGAGCTGACTCAAAGGGCGCCCAGTCGCGTATACTCTGCACTGAGAAGCGCTGCGCCGCTCCGGGGCGCCGGCAAAACAGCTGTGCCGGCCAAAAGAGCCGCGCTGGCGACACGTGTGGCTCCTCCGCCGGGACTCTCCCAGTGTGTGGGCCACAGAAATTTGTCTGAAATTGCGGCGCCCACTTGCTCTCTGTGCTTTCACTGGGAGCTACAATCCTGGGCTGTTGTTAATCAGCCATTTTGGATCTCTCCGCCCGGTGATGAAGTTTTTTCTGTTTCTTAGTTTTCCTTTGGCGGACACCCCTTCCCCGCCCAGCTGGACCTTCCCGGTTCAGCTGTGCTTACTGTGAAACTCTCAGTCCTCAGCGCTTCCAATTGCTGTTCTCCTTGTGGGGACGGGACCAGCCGAGCCGGAGTTGTCCCGTATACTCTGCGCCAAGAAGCGCCGTGCTGGGGCGCCGGCAAAATAGCTGCGCCGGCCAAAAAAGTCGCGCTGGCGACCCGTGTGGCTCCTCTGCCGGGAATCTCCTAGTCTGTGGGCCACAAAAATTCGTCTGAAAGTGCGGCGTCCACTCGCTCTCTGCGCTTTCACTGGGAGCTACAATCCTGAGCTGTTGTTAATCGGCCATCTTGGATCTCTCTCCGGCTGCCATATTTTCTTTTTCTTTTTCTTTGAAGATATGAAGAGCCTTTAAAATCTCATGTATGGCTTTTTTTTTTTTTTCAGGGCAGAGACATTCACAGAGGACTCTTTCCCTAGAAAAGGCTCTATTCCTTTGTCCCTTGGAGCTTTGGAGTTCATTCCCAGTCTAGGGAATGAGAACAGTCAAGCCTTTATTTGGACAAGGCCTGTCTGTTTCCTAGATTTTTTAAAAGTGATTCTAACACGATCATGCTGGGGAGAAGCATGTCTTTTTAACAATTAAAGAGGAGTTAAGGAGGTTAGAACTAGCTCACCTCCAGACAGGTCTTAGAGAAGCGCTGCCCAATAGAAATATGCAAGCCATATATGTAACTTTAAGTTGTCTAGTAGCCACATTTCAAAATTTTAAAAGACACAGTACAATTAGCTTTATTTATTTTGGAACAGGGTCTCACTCTGTCACCCAGGCTAAAATGCATTAGTGCAATCATAGCTTACTGCAGCCTTAAACGCCTGGGCTCGAGCTATCCTCCTGCCTCAGCCTCCTTAGTAGCTAGGACCACAGGTGCACACCATCACACCCAGCTAATTTTTTAACCGTTTGTAGAGACAGGGTCTAACTATGTTGCCCAGGCTGGTCTTGTCCACCTGGCCTCAAGCAATCCTCCCACCTCAGCCTCCCAAAGCATTGGGATTACAGGCATGAACCACCACACTTGGTTAATTTTAATAATACATTTTATTCAATTCAAAAGGTGTAAAGTATTTTTCCAATATGAAAAACTATTAATATAAAACTATTAAGAATATATTATCTAAATTCTTTTCATGCTACGTCTTCAAAACCTGGCATGTATTTTATACCTCCAAGCACCTCTCAGTTCACCCTGGCCCCATTTCAAGTGCTCAGCAGGCACAGATGGCTAGTGGCTATTGTACTGGATAGCACGGCCAGAGAGCTACAGATCCCAAGATGCTTGTGTTTCTCTGAGTTGACCAGCTTTGCACAACTGTTTTATACAGCAAGTGACTAATGATTTAAAACTTTGTGAAACTGGAATTTGGTATCACATGGTAGATGAGAAGTAGAGACACCTTGATCACATCCTCTTCTCCACTGCAAGTTATCTTCTACTCTCCACACTGAGAAAATGTATAAATGAGAAAGAACTTTGTAAACAGAGAAGTGTTTTGCCCAAGCTTATTACTATTATTAAACTACTGGCTCTATCTTTAGAGCTTTATCTTTGGCTGTCCCAGCCAGTATGTATTTGAAGAGTGAAAAGGCACTCAAAGAGCAGAAAGTCTGCCTATGATAAGAGTGGGTGACTCACTCCAGGGGTTTAGCCCCAGGAAGATGGAACACTCTAACACGGGGCAAAGAGATCTTTATGTGAACCAGGTTTTCTCTGCTTGCTATTGTCAGGGTAATTTATGGCTAAGGTTTGGTGTGTTTTTCACCAAGGCAATTTATTTCTGGCCCCTGTCAGGGGTCTCCGTATTGCCTGTCAATGATTACCAGTCCTGGCTGCGGGAAGTCTTTCCAGCAAACACAGCCAGCAGAGTGACAATTCGGGCTTCAGCAGATGCTTGCACTAGGTGGGCTGCATGCTGTGGGGTGCAGAAAACGCAGGTGAGAGGTATTTCCATACCACATATAGCGTTCTTTTTACTTCCTCCAACAGTCAAATTCAGGCTGTTGAACAAATTCAGGACAAAGTGCTAAAATCGCCAAGCAGGCTAAATCAATAACAAGGATGTTGAGGGCAATAGAGAAAGGATTAAGGAAATATACAGATATTTTGCTGGACTGCAAATATCCTGAGGATTGGATCTATTTTGATACCTCCCCCTCCACCTGTGTTGAATGAATAAATTATGTAACTAATACATTGTATTATTCTTTGGCTCAAGACAACAATTGACTCAAATGCTTATACCTTTCACAAAGTCAAGTTATAGAATTCCGAAGACTGTATAATTGGACTAGGTGACCTTTAAAGTCTTTACTGAGACTATGATTCTGTAATTTGACAGGAAATGTGCTAATGAGTATCAAATGTCATTAGGCCTGAAAAATGCAAGCTTTGATTGAATTTGGGGTTAGCTATTAAAAATAATATTTGTTCATTTTGTCTAGGCTGACTCTAGTCCAAGAGCTGGGCCCAAACTGGTGTGGATATGAGACTCTACTGAGTGAGGAGGATCTTCTGTGATTTGGGTTAGCGAATAAGCAGTGGATGATGAAGTTCATGATATTAGACGCTGGCCCTGAATTTTTGTGTCTTGGGCAGTAACTTCACCTCTGTGGAACCCAGTGTTTTTAACTGGACTAGATGATCTATCAAATCCCACAGGCTCTGACTTTTTAAATGAGTTTAAGTGGAGAAGCTGCCCAGGACTACAACTTTGCCCAAGCATTATGACACATACCTTTAGATCCCATAATTCCCCAGGTATCATATGGGATGCTTTTGCTGTCTCCAAGTTCTCAGCTCAGTATAAATGTGAAGAATGATTCATACTGGCACAATGAAGGTCATCAAATTCCAGGAAGTCCTGGACATTCTGGGAAGCTCAGGAGAGGACCCATTTATTTGAAACATGAAGAGTTGACAGGCTCAGGGGCAGACATTCCCAAAGGAGGGTAGGGGAATAATTTTTCTCTAAGCAGTCTCTCCTCACCTAATCCACCACACAGCTAGAGTAGTTTTTTTTTTTTTTTTTTAAAAACCAAAGTCAGATCTAGTCATTCTCCAATTCACAAACCCTAAAAGGCCTCTCAACACCTGCAAAATGAAGTATAAACACCTTCACAAGGGATTTCAGGCTGTCACCATCTGACTCCAACCCATCATTCCAACCTCATATCATGTTACATCCTTCCATGTATGCTGGGTGATGTCTCAGTCCACTGGACATCTCATTATTCCTTAAATGAAACATGTGTTTTTTTCCTCTACATCTGTGTTTTTGACTGCAATGCCCTTCCTTGCCTTTATGGGTCTACTGAAATCTTTCTTATTCTTTGGCCCATTGTAATAACTCCCCTGATGTCTACAGTCTACCTAGTACATCTGACCCTTATAACATACCACTTACATCTTATTTTTGCTCTAACTTAATTGTGCCTTTATTAGAGTTCATTGTATAAATGTCTGTTCCCTCCTTTTCTGCAGCTTTATTTTATGAGAGCTCTGATGATACGGATTATATCTTGGTAATTTTTGTTTTTCCCACAGTTCTGATTATATGGTCTTCATCATGGTAGGTATTCAGGTAGTCTGTTGGGTAAGGGAATGGGGAGCTGACTTGTGTCTCTTACTTGAGCTAGCTTTCCATCTGGCATTGGTGAGTTAGGATTTGTGATAAATGCTTCACTGATTAAACAGTTGGAGCCATTTGGAAGAGTCTTTGTGAAAGAAAGAATACTGGAGTAAGATTTAGAAGACTTGTGTTTGGATGCTGGCTGGGGAAGCAATGTACCCAGTGCATGGGGCAAAGAGCGTAGGTGGTCCCCTAGTATGTGTTCTCCCTTTCTCTCTTGGTGACAGAACACTCAGGTTTTAGCTGGGCTCATGACTATCCAGCTGAAGACTGCATTGCTTAGCCACTCTTTAAACCAGGTATTGAAGTTTTGGCCCAAAAAATGTGAATGGAAGACATGAGCAACATTGGTAGTGTGCCCTTAAAACACAAAGGAATGCCCTTCACTTCCTTCCCTCTCTGCTCTTCCCACATGCGGGAACACAGAATTAGAAGGTGTGGCGAATTATATTTGACCATGAGGATGAGGACAAGTTCCTAGGGTTTGATAGAATCATCCATTCCACCTGCATTCTTTTCTATCTTGGTGTCTTGGCAATCTTATCCTTCCAGTTGCTTAGGCTTAAAAACCTTAGAGTTAACCCTTGGTTCTTTATTCTCCTGAAGAAAGGTGTCTGATCCAGCAAATCCCATTAACTCTACCTAGAAATCAACCCAAAACCTACCCGCTTCTCACCACCTCTATTGGTCCCAGCCACTATTACCTTTTGACTGGATTACTGCAATAGCTTTTTATGACCTCACTGCTTTCACCTCTGCATCCCTATCAGCCTTTTTTTTTCACTAGAGAAGCCAAAGTGATTCTTTTAAAACCCTAAGTCAAATAAATTCATACCCCTCCCACCCCTTTTCAAATTCTCCCAAGGCTTCCCACCTCACTAAGAGATGAGAAGTTCTAACAGAGGCCTACAAAGTCCTGCATGGTCTGGTCTCATTACCTCTGACTTCATCTACTACTTTCCTCTCACTAATATGCTCCAGCTGCTGAATAACCAACTCCTTGCTTTTCCTTTTACATTTAGCTCACTAGCTCTTGGGCCTTTGCATTGGTAGTTCCCTCTTGCTGCTTCTAGTCTAATGAAGGAGCCAAACCATAAACAGAATACCTATATTTATATCAACATCTGTGTTATATATTTATATGTTTTGTATTTATTCATATTTATTATGTAGAATTTATTTCCTAAATGTGTATGGTGTGAGAAGTGGAGGCAGGTGCTATAGAGATAAACTAGGGAAGGAGGACAGAGAGTGCTGGGGGATTGCAATTTCAAATAGGAGCCATCAGAGAAGCCTTTACTCATAAAGCGAGATTTGCATGATGACCTGACAAAGAGGAGGCAAGCTGAGAGTTCTTGGAAAATTACATATTTTGTTTGCCAGTCAAGATGGGCTAACCTATGCTGTGGCAACAAACAACTTATGGCTCTAAATATCAAAGGTTTATTTCTTGTTCAAATTATATGTCCATTCTACTTTATCAGGGAGCTTTGTTTGATGTTGTCCTCACCCAGGTACAAAAATTCTACTGCTTGGAATGTCATAGGTTACAGAGGTAGAGGATAGAGAGGGGTGGGGAGTCTCATACTGGCAATTAAATGCTCCAGCCTGAAAATGACACACATCACTTCTGTCTACACCCATCAACCAGAAGAGGTCACATGGCCCTGCCCAACTTCAAGGTGGCAGGGAAGGATAATCCTCCCAAGTACTTGAAAGGGGGAGGAAAAGAGGATGCAGACAAACAATAGAAAATCCTACGACATTTAATAATCTGCTTTTTCCACATAATAAAATATCACAAAAAAATCTTTCTAAGATCATCAATGTACATATATCATAATTTAAAACACCTTTTATTAAGGGAAATTCCAAATACAAGATACAAACGCAAAACAGGATACCACAATGAACCCACAGGTATCCCTTGCCCTTCAACTCACCACTGTTTCTAAGCACTGAAACTGTTGGCATTGTATAAACAAGCTTTATTTATCCAATCACCAGCATTGGACATTTAAATATTGCCAAATTTTTGTCACTATAAATTATACTTCGCTGGACATTCTTACTCATAATTTCTTCGTCATTATGTGATTATTTCTGTATAATAAAACCTGTGGCCCTTCTAATCACAACTTCCCAGACTCACCTTGCTTTCTACCAGCTGACTTCCTGAGTCACTCAGTGCTTATTCCCCCAGCAGGGTACAGTCCCAGGATAAAGGAAATGGCAGGGCAGCAAGTCATGCCCAAGCAATATATTTTTCTGTCTTCAACAATGCTCTACACCAATATATAGTCCAAGAAAAATATGATTGATTAATACATAACTTATCAGACTGAATTAGAATATGATTTGTTATTTAATTAGAAAAAAAAATGTTAATCACCAAATGCTCTATTTGTTAACATAAACCCCCTTACTGGAATGAGTACTTTGAGTGAGGGCAGCCTTGCAGTTTGATAGAAAGACATAGACCCTGGTGTCAGGCACAAGCTCACTATCTATAAGCTGTGAGACCTCAGTCAAGTTACTTGGCTTCTACAAGCCTCTATTTTTCCCTATTTGTGTAGTGGTGATTCTAACTCAGAGATTTGTTGTGACAAGTCGATAACATGGTGTTTGTAAAAATATCTATTACTGGGGTTGGCAAATGGTAGATGCACAATATGGAGGCATATGGTGAGTGCGCAAAGGAGAATAAATATTTTTTATTCTCTTTCTCTTTTATTTTCAGGATATACTCAAGGCATGAGCACTGCAGTAATATTGAATGAAGGTGTTCACATTATAGTTCTTAGTAAGTACATGTCTTCCAGAGGACACATTCGACCGTTGTTAAAATTAGTTCAAAATTAGTGTTTTTCCATGACATCAAAATTTGGAAGATTCTTTCAGGTAAGCCCTTTATTTGGAAAATCCCCATTCTCTCATTTGCAGGAGCCAAGTGCTATTTACCCCAGGACCCAACACCTTTCAATATGTTATTTTCAATGTTAATAAATGATTTAGTTCATTTCCTGTTTTCCTCTGCTCACCAACCTGCCAGCGGCAGTCACAAGCCAGCCTTAAAATAACAGCAGTGGTAAACAACTGATTCAAATTATTAGTAGGATATCTGTAATTGTGTTACACAGTCAACCCCATTGGAAATAGGCAGACATGGCTCCAAGCATGCAGCTGTGCAATTTTGTGAATGCAAGTTAAGAATAGTTTAGGAGGGCTTAGAAAGAAGGTTGTCATAAAGCCTTAAAAGATGCAATCAAAACCTTTTTTTCTTCTCAAATAAACAAATAAATGATGTTGGTTGCACAACCTTGTAAATACGCTAAAAACTACTGAATTGTATACTTTTTTAAAAAGTGAATTTTAGGGTATGTGAATTACATCACAATTTTTTTTTTAAAGAATTTAGCCTTTTGGGAACTGATGCCAGAAAAAGAGACTTCTTCTCCTTGTCCTGTCACTCTCCTCCCCTCAGGTAACACACAGCACCAAGTGAGGTTAATTCTGTTAAACTGATCAACGTTAGTGCTTACCCAGAACAGTTTAACCTCAAAGAGTGAGGCCATTACCCTTTTTTTTTTAAAATAGCTGTGACGCTACTGAGCCATTATCAGGGGTTGTGACTTGCTACTTTCTTCCAAATGCCTCTCAGATCTACCTGTGACTTTCTGTCTCCATTATCATAAAAAAGATGTATTCAAGTTTGGTGAAGCAGAAGGCTCTGTCTTGCTCTGGTCTGTCCCCCAGAATGCCTGGCACACATCTGGTCCACAGTAGGAGTTAATAAGTATATTTGGGTTGAGCAAATGCCAGAGGAGCAAGTGTTTTCCCTCTCTAAATTATTTTTTCAAGACCATTCTTATATTTTTAGTAGTTTTCCTCATTTGGGGTTTCTTTACTCCCATTGCCAAACTCTTCTTTATATTTCTCACTGTACCTAGTGGAGAGGCCAGCCCTCAGAGAGAGTTCAGTAAATATTTGTTGAATGAACAAAAGCTACAAAAGGGTTTCTGCAAAAGGTATAAGAGGCTAAGCTTTATATGTTGTATGAGAAAAAGAAAGACAGAGATGTGGAGGGGTGAGATGAAAGGCATGCCTTTGTGCACAGACATGTACAGATACGTACTTGCATATGTGATTTTAAAGGTGCTCCCCCACCAAATGGGATGCTAGATCACACTTACATACTAAGATGTGTACTCATTACTCATAGCTTTGTCAAGTTGAAGCTTAATTAAGAAAACTCAAAGCATTATTCAAATAGTTTCTCAACAGTGATTTTGATGGCTTGCATTGTGTTTTTTTCATCATTATTGCTTTAAGATACACATAAACCTTTTTTCCTTCTCCAGTTTTTGTCTATGCTGGTGAAATGTGATACTCTTTCATATTCTTGGGTTCTTTTGGAATCCAGACTTTTCACTTCCTCCACATCTGCTATGAAACCGAATATTGATTAATGCGACCTATAAACCTAACCACTTAAGAGAAGCCAATGACCAATTTCTATTCCTGGATTTTAAAGAAATTTCTATCATTTTTTCCAGTATCTCTCTTCATGTGTCTTTTTCAGTCCATGAACAGATTAAAGGAAAATTTAGTAAAGGTCTCAGCTCCATCCGAGGATTAAATTCCAAGCCTTTTGACTAACATTAACCTAGACCATTTTTCTAACTTCCGGATAAAAATGTTTCTAACCTTGCCTTTTTTGTCCTATAAAAAATTACAATGTGATATGAAAATATACAAAACCTAACCATCTCCAAAAGGTAGTTCTTATTTCTTTGAAAGACTCATAAGTATGACAAACAATAATTAGCAATCAAACAAGGCCATCAGTCAGTGATTCCATAGGAAGAAAATATACTTAAAGAAAAAAAAATTGTAGGCCTAAAGGGTCTGATATTCTGACTTGGACTAGTGAAAACAATGCTTGCTAAAGACTTGGAGAGTGACTCTTCAGTGATAGGACTACTTTGTCCCAAACAGAGTAGGCTATACAAAGAGGCTCAGCATTAGAAAATTCCAGAAGGAGCTATTTATATAGAATACAATGAGACCCCAGATGTTGTAGTTGAGCAATGTGACCTGAATGTATGCATAGAAATGAGCAGAGTCTTCCTCAAAGTAGTCACCTCTGTAGAGAGCATACTTAATCCAAAACGTCACCTTGTTCAAAACTTTGGAATTACCTCAACGTCTATGTTATAGTCTTTGGAATGCCCTAATAGCTGCAAATAATCCTTCAGTAATGGATTTGACATTTGTAAATTTTAAAAATGTTCAGGTACCAAATCTCATCTAAAGAGTACAGCCTAAGGAAATATCATTTTTTTCGGGTAAAAAAAAGAGAAAAATTCTGAGGTGTTTGAAATAATTTTTCTGTGTGATTCCAGTGACTATGAAAGCTTTTCCCGAGAAGATAGGAGAAGGCTAGCAGCAAAGGAAATCTCAGTAGAAATAGCACGTGGCTTCCCAATCTAATTTTGAAGGGAACAATGTTAATTTGAATATTTTATATATTTTTCCAATTCTTATTTTGTTAGTACCACATGCAAAATTTAGTTTGAGTGCTAGTGTTGGGACCTCAGTCTTCCCAGGGGTAAAAAATGGGAAGCATGTGCTTTAAGGAGACTGTTTCTGACAATGTATAAATTAAGAGGTTGTTCTGGAGATTCAGATGACAATGTGGATGGAGAATTTTCTTGGAAATGCCTCTGTCTTGAGGCAAAGTACTTGATCCCCTCCCCCAATTCATTATGAGCTTATCAATACTAAAAATCTACATTCAGTATCACCATTTGGCAGAAGGGATGTCTAGGGGGAGCAATTATGAGTTAACATGATTCCTAGAAAGTTGTATTTTCCCACTTCACCTGTTGATTATAGATAACAATTCTACACAAGATTTCTGATGGTGGACAAAAATAATCAATCAATCAACATCTTTCTCTTGATCCTTTTGGTTCGATAGTGAATCCAAATATTAATTAAGCTGAACATGCTGGACTTCCCTGAAAAGCAGGAAAGCACCATTGCTTTTAGAGGGGAAAGCCACAAACTCAGCAAATAAAATCAGTCTTTACCTGCAGCATGATTTCTTCTACCAACAGAGAAGCTTCCCTATTTCCTAGTTTGCTTCTTTTGGAAATAAAATCTGTTAAGATTAGTCAGGCCAGGGTGAGTTGTATGCGATATATGTACTCTGTCTGTCTTGTGTTGGTCTTCTATTGTCATGGAACTCACAGGATCATAGGAGGCAGTGTTGAGTGACCCCTTTAATGTCTAGACAGATATTCATAATGAAATAGATGTCTGGCTCTTGAAGCTAACTTCTTAGTCTGGAGGTATTTTGGTTTACAAAGGCCCAAATAAGAATGGATAACATTGTCTTGGGTGAAGCCACAGAGACTAAGAGGAAAAATGAGCAGGGTATGTGGAGAAGGGAAGGAGATCTCCTGTTGAAAGTTAAAATGTTGTCACCTAAGGCAGAATACCGACTATAATAAGAATCCTGTGTTAAAATCATATTGACCTAGAAAACTTATTCTTTAAGTCCGACTTTCCCAGACATCCAAATAACCTGCCTTGATCTTCTTAATGCCACAAAGTAATTGCAAGTTTTCTCAACAGCTCGTTTTCTTTTGGCATTCTTAGAACCCTTGATTTTTGCAGAAGCTAGAGCAAGCCTCTGGGGCTTCACATTACACAGCTTCCGTGACCATTTTATGCATTTCTTTATAAGGAAAGCCAGTTGGGTGCTTGCTTTTTTCCTATTCACTGCCATCCCTGCCTTTTGCCAATTTTCCGTACTGTAGAATAACATTTGAAAGGCTTTTCTCATGACTACTTCTGTCTTTTAATGAAAGTGCATCATCCATTGCTTGGGCAAATTTAATGACTCTGCTTTAACCACAAATGAGGATGTAACAGATTAAATAAAGTTAAAACAGAGTGAGCAGAGATGGTAGGACTTTGTAAAAACTCCTGTCATTTTTTTTTTTCCTTTTAAAGCCTTACATTCATCTACCTGCCAGGTGGAACTTATTTGGATAATACAGCACAGATGTACCTTGTTGTACTCAACAGATGAATTCCTGAAAAGCTGCATTTGATAGAATTTTTATAAATTGAAATTACATTTTCCTGTAGACTTGCATTATAGTAACAGAAGCCATTATCCACATTTGACTGATTTTCAATTGGCAGAGGCCTCCAACACTTGAGCTTCAAGTTTCTCAGCCAAATCTCTGTGTCAAACAGTTAATGATCTGGAAATAATAAGCACTTATGTGAGCTAGGGGAGCACTATACTTAAAGGAAATTTGATTGTATTCCTCTGAAAGTAAAGAATCTCTATTGCATGGTATGAATTTTCACTCATGGAATCCTAGGTTATCAAGAACATTAGAGATGATGCAGACTAAACCTCTTTTTTTGCAGAAGAGGGAAGTGAGACCCTGAGTGTTTATTTTTCCGTGGCAGCAGGTAACAATATAATATAAAGAAAGAACATTCATGTTGAGGTTGACAGGCTTGAATTCAAATGTTCCCTTCCAACTGTACTAGCTGTTTGGCTTTGGGCAGGTTATCACAGCTTTCTGAGCCCAGTTTTCTCATCTTTAAGACAAGGGCAGTATGACCTACCTCTTAGGGGTTTTTTAAGAATTAAATGAGATAATGTTTATAAAGTGATATAACACACTGCCTAGAATATAATAAGACTTTAATGAATGTTTGTCATCTCTTCTCCCCATTTTATCTTCTTTGGATTTTTAAAATGACATCTTTTTAAAATATGCATTTCTTTTCAAATTACAAAGATAATAATGCTTGTGGTTGAAGTTTAAAGAAGATCAAAGACTATAGAATAAAAAGCAACTTGTCCCTATTTGTTTGCCCATAGCCCCTGCCCCTTTCCCCAAACCACTTTCTAAAGGAAAGTACTGTTGATTGTTTGTTTGTTTGTTTGTTTGTTTGTTTTGAGAATCCTGGTATAGGGAAGTCCAGGAACCATATATCAGGAACACTATCCCCAAATGTTATTTGTGTATATTTGTGAAGTTGCCACTTTTCCTCCAGAGCTCAACATGTGTTTATCAAAGCATGAGGTTGGCAGCCAATATTCAGAGCAGGCCAGAGGTTCTGGAGTTGGCCGTCTGTCAGTCAGCCATAATTTTTATGCCAGTGTAAACCTTTGCTTACTTGCTTTGGCCTGACCATCTCAGAATGACAAGCCCATCAGTAATGTGGGGAAATATAGAATGCAGCTTGCCTTAAATGTAAGTGGTGTGGCTGCAGTGTTGGCCTGATGTGGATCCAACCCAATTGCCCTGTATAATTTGTTGTGTTAACAGGCAGAGATGATAAAGGGAACAGTTGGGGCCACCTGAAGAAAGACCAGCCCACTGAGGCTGTGAGGAGGACTTGCTCCTATGCAGGAAGGAGGGGAGGCCAGGGGGCGAAGCTGGTGCCTTTCCTCTTCCAGTGGTGCTGCGATCCCGCAAAACTGCCTTGATCTCCCTCCCATTCCCCTCCTCCACTCCCTCAGGTTTACCTCAGGGCCATCCCATTCTGTTTGTGTGTTACTTAATGTTATCTGTCAGATAATCATAGTGTATTTATATAATTAACTTAATTGTGGGTAATTGTGTGTCAGCACTGTGTAATTATGAAACCTGGCCTCCAACACTGTGGCACAGTATGTAGGCAAAGAGACACCATACATGCAAAGCAGCCACTTGATCCTTCTTCCCATTCAGGAATTTTTCTCTTTTCAAGGTGCCAGAAAAGAAGAACAGACCTCTTTGTAAATCCATTATCTATAAAACAAGGCTCCTGACAAACATGTTTGCAGAAAAACAAGGGGTTTGTAAAGAGTCTTCTTTTGGCACTGGAAGTCAAAATGTGCAGGGGGAATGCTGTGTTGCTGCTGGAACTCGCAAAGGTTTTCTTTCTTACACTGAGCAACATGGGAGTGAAATGGCAATCTTGCAGCAGATTCTCTCACCCTGAGCGGTCTTATTGAGGGTGGCCTTGAACCCAGGCCTTGTATGTGCTGGTATTTATCTAAGCTCATTAGCATGGATTTGGATATGGGATGGTCCTTCCTCTCCCAGATCATCTCTGGTCTCAGCCTGACTGCAAATGCCATATTCTGGGCTTCATACTGGTCATAATGGCAAAAACACATGTCGAGTGTTTTAAATCTACCAGGCCAGGCACTGCGCTGACCATTGACATGAATTATCTCATTAAACCCTCTATCTTTTTTTAAATTGACTTTTTGATATTAAATTTTTTTGTAGACACAGAGTCTTGCTATGTTGCCCAGGCTGGTCTCAACTCCTGGCCTCAAGAGATCCTCCTGCCTCAGGCTCCCAACATATTGGAATTACAGATGCGAGCCACGCGCCTTGCCAGAACCCTCCATCTTACACCATCCTTGTGGGGTGGGTGCTGCATTTATCCAGATTAAAAACAAACACGAAAACAAACAGCACAAAAGTGACAAATGCTAATAGTGACAATGTTGCAGAGAATGTGTTTGTGACTCCCCAAAGTCACAAAGCTAGTAAGTAGCAGAACTGTTAATAACACCTGAGTTTCCCAACTTTCTGTCCAGTATTTTTTCTATTACTGCTGATACATAAGCTTATCAAATGTGTACTTCTTGCATCTGTAATTACAGTTTTATTGACTTTGAGCCATTGTCTTCAATTTATAATAAAGAAACTAAGGCCCAAAAAGAAAAAGGGACCTGGCCAGGATTATACAGCAGATAATTGGCATAGCCAGGTCTCCTGGCTAGGGCTACTTTTACCAGTCCACAGGACCTCATATATACCCAGAAAGTACCCTGGCTTTGTGGGCAGCCAAAACACTGTGAAAGGGCATTGGATTGTTCTCCTACCTGGAAATTAGGACATGTTTTAAAATATAACTTGGGAAGTAAAACATTGTTATGCCAAAACTTGCATTTAAAGATGGTTCCCCCATAGCATCAGAGAATATTAGATCTGGAAAGGCTATTAGAGAACAAAGGATCTACCACCCTCATGTTAAAGATGAGAAACTGAGGCCCAGAGGGATTAATCTGCAATATTAATCTGCAATATAAATCTGTAATTTGCATTATACTAATGTCTCATCAGTGTCATTTGAAAACCGGGGAACAGCAGAAGCCTACTAGTCAAAAGCACGTTCTTAGTCCTTGTAATGAGCAATTCTTTCCCACTCACAAATGCCCTTTTGCTTGGGAGTACTACGGCACACATAAAATGAGGTTTCGTAAAGAGACACCAGCAGGAGTAAATGATGCCCATTATCATTATTCCTGCATGAAGGAGGAAAGACTTGGTCTTTGTAGAGGATGCTCTTCAATGCTTGAGGGAAAGGATTTATACAAGGAAGGGAAGGCCTTGAGCTAAACTTTAAAAAGATAATCAGGGAAGAGGCAAGTTTGTGGACAGCGCTCCTGCAAGCTCTCTTAACCATATCACAGACAATGGGAAATCTTCAGTGGTAACACCCAGGCTGGAAATTCAGAAGCCTACAGAACAGCAGGATCATAAAAGAAGAAAATGAAGAGTGTCTCATCTTATCATCAGATCCAGGGATTGTAGCAGTATTGGCACGAATTTTTTTTTCAAGAGAGGCTAGACAGCTAGTTTTTAAAAATTAAAAATTAAATATATATGTATATACATATATACATAAGATGAGGTTTTGGTGGAGACACAAAGCCTAACCATATCAGTGATCTTGGGAGAATCATTTCTCTGTTTGACCCTCTGGTCTATAAAGTAAGGCCCCTCTCCCTGCATTAACGACCTCACAGGTTTATTGGTGGTCAAGTAAGACAATGCTGTAAAAGTACTGTATAATCTGTAACATGCTATACAAATAAGAAGAGTCTTAAAAATAATAGTATGTGACTTCAATGTGTTCTCTCATTCTAAAATAAAGTCAAAATGATGTTTATTCTAAAACTTAGAGCAATCAGGTATTATTAGTAATATCAAAAGGGATTATATTAAACTTTAATATTAAGATGTTAACATCTGATCTCAGGCTTTATTGAGCCTTTCAAACTTTTAGATGAGGTTTTAGATAAAAAAGTATCCAACTTAAGTGAAAGTACTTTCAATGAATAAAATAACTTTGCCCTCCTGACAATGCTGGAAAAGAATGGAGAATATATTCAATCTTCATAGAGAGATAAAAGAACACAGTTAAAGAGATATTTTGCACTGAGCATATGAAGGAATCCATTTAGGATTGGTCTGTACCACATAAGTTAATTTTGTTTTAACAAAAGAAGGAAATAACTTTGCCTACCAAGTTCTTAGGTTCCATTTCCCAAGCCGTAGCAATCAGTGTCCCAATATAAAACAGATGGTCACTCAAATGAGGGTATTTCAGGAGTACTTAGTGAAAAGATTATTACAAAGGTGTGGGCAAGAATAAGGAAAACCAACAAGAAACGGTGAAGCACCTTGGTTCTATTAACAGCCTCAGGATTCAGAGTCATTACCATCCATATGTCCAAAGGAACAGAAATGGGGTAGTTACTGGAACCTGGAAAAAGCTGTAACTCCAAGAGACAGCCATCTGATAAGAGCCATCCATGGCTTTGGTAAAGAAACATGGCCACTACTAAGCCATGATCTGATAAGATATGAACTGGGGAAATTATTACTCTGACCTCTCCTCTCTTCCATCCTACCTCACCTAGTCTCCTGTGGATATCTCTATTGGCCAGATCCAACTGGAAGCCAGTGTACATGGCACCCTGATGATACAGTTCATGAACATCAGCATCTCTGACCACAGCAGGGTGAAGAAGGGTAGAGTGTGGCTCTGGAGGGACAAATGTGGAATACCTAGTGTAGAGGATCTGTAAGTTGTTGATACCAGATGTGCTGAGGAGGTAATTTACAGTCTTGGGTTTTGAATTAGGCAACCTGCATTTCTCAGTTTTAACATTCATTATCTATTAGCCACAGAAATTTTTCTCATCCAAGAAATTTTTAGGTAGAACTCATCTCTTAGTGTTAGAGTTTTTAATTCTCCAATTACGATTTTCCCATCTTGAAGAAGTTGTTGGCCCTTCTGCTTGTCTTCTGCATAATAGGATACAAATATCTACCCAACAGGATTGTTATAAGGACTAAACCAAATAGTATACTGGAAATAATTCAGCACAGTGCCTGGATCAAACACTAGAGAGAGAAAATATTAGATCCAAAACTTCCTTGAGTTCAGACAAGATCAGTTTTTCAGAAGGAGCCTAAGATCTTAGTATTTGAATGACTTCTCCCATAGACAGAATGGGCTGGTGTAATTGACTGATATTTCTAGGGTAAAAAGTCTTTCTAAGTTCTAGAGTCAGGAGATCCATTTAGGCTCATTCTATATTGTTTTATTATCATTCTTTAGAACGAATAGAGTATTTACTGTGGATGTTCACCTCAATTTTTTTCTAGCTAAGAGCTGAAAGAAAAATAGAGCTAATCTACATTTTCCCCAATCGGATATAAGTTCCCCAAGGGCACGGATTTTGTCTTGTGTTCTACCACATCTCCAGCTTCTAGCTCGAAGTTGACACTACATATGGATTGTTTTATAGTGAATGAATAAAAACTTAAAAAAAATACGTTGAGAAATCAAGACATCTCTGTGAACCACAGCAATTTTCAAAAAATACGTATTAATTTTTTGTTCACTTCCTGGGAGTTTAAGGAACTAGAGAACAGTGTTCAAAGATACTGGGTTTTTCTGAAATTGTCTCCAAAACTTTGACCTTGATTCTTATCACTGAAGAGCACAACATTCAGGGATCATTCTAAGGCCTCCAGTGAAGCCCTTCCACAGACCTCACTGTTACAACAAAATTATGAGGCCTTAGATAGAAGGCCTTCCAGGGTTTTCTGGGGAATGGGGTTCTTCCTCACTATAAGAGATGCTTGTGGATGTGCCATCTGGGAGGCAGAGACTTAGGGCTTACATCTAGGAGCCATGGCTCCACAGGGGAGGAGAGCTGAGCACTGTTCAATGTGTAAGAATGCCAGTGTCTCTGTGGGCTCTAGCCCTAGGGATGTGTCTAGCTTTATGGTTGGGCCATTCTTCTTGTTATGTTTTAAGGGTTACCAAAGATCGAATTCTGTGTTTCATCTGAATTTATTGGTAAGTTAAAAACTTATTATTGTTTTAATCTAGTCTATGATGAAAACAGTGATTGGATTCAGGTAGATGGATTTGGTTACCTACTCATCAAATTACAGGTATTGATTGCAAGTTACTACACCTTAGCATCTGATACCCTTAAGATGTTTAAATAGGCACTATCTCATTTCTTCAGGGGGTTAGCATTCCATAGCAAATGTATTTTCTGACTAGTTGCTTCCAGATCAACAGCATTAGAAGCATATTTCATGAGAGTCTACTAAAGCACATTCTTTCCATACAGGATTCTCTTTCTTTCCCATAAACTCTTTTCATAGTATTTGGTGAAGATTATTATAAACACCTAAGTGTGATGCTAGTTCACCTTGTGGGTTAGATAATTCCCTTTATCAACATACAAATTTCCAGCCTATTCCCTTCCCTGAAATCTATACTCATATATCCAACAACCGACCTAATATTTTGACTTGAATATGTAACAGGTAGTTTGAACTCAACATGTCAATAATTGGACTCTGCTTTTCCCATTTCAATAAATGACAACTCTGCTCTTCCATTTGTTGATGTTGGAAACCTTGGGGTCATATTTGACTCTATTCTTTCCTTCACAGCCATATTCGGTTCCATAGCAAATTCTCTCAGCTTTTGCTTCAGAATATATCCAGAATCTGCCCACTCATCACTACCACTGCTACTACACTAGGCCAAATGTGATTACTTCTCACCTAGGATGGCCTCCAAAGGAATCTCTTTACTTTCATTCTTGAGCACCCCTGACTCTATTCTCAACTGAGTCCTTCTAAAACCTAAATCAGATCATGCCACTGCCAGCTTTCTCCACTTCTCTCTGATTTAAAGGAAAATCCTTAGAAGGGAAGACGGTATCATCTGTCTCCTTCTCTCATCTCTTAGCTCATTTATGCCTGAGGTTGCAGTTTTTTTGAATTTTTGCAATGAGACCTTGGCAATGACCCTGAGAAGTAGGCTATAAATAACTCCCACATGCTTCATGGTCCAATAATGGGACACTAGGCATACATGGGCTATTAGACATCTCTTTCTTCTTTCTTCATTAATTATACCTCTCTTGCCACATTTCCCTCCCTACAGTTCTGTGAACATTCCAAGGATGATTCTGCCTCAAGGCTTTCTACTCTTGCTTTTTCCTTTGGCCTTCCTTATTTCAAATATATTCCTTTATTATTAAAAAGACTTATTATGATAGAGCCTTTATCTAGCCATTCTTACAGTCCCTATGCTACTTCCCCTACTTTATTTTTATCCCTGGCACTTAACACCACTTGATGCAATCAATCTGTCTCCTTCATTAGATTGTCAGCTCCATGCAGGCAAGAACTTTGTTTTGTTCACTAGCCTCTGGTATACAGTGAGTGCTCTGTAAAGATTTCAAGAAAAAAGAGAATGATTGGAAACACTAAAATTCTTCTGTATAAACTACTTCCTGAACCTCTTAATGAAGTTGCCAAGTTAAAATTGGAGAAATTGCTAAGAAAGTACATTCATAGTCATCTATCCATACAGTGACAATGATGAAATGACTGAAGGAATGTTGGAAAGGAAACTAAAAGTCCTTAGGTTAAAATATAACTAGAATGGGTGCATATATGACACGAATGAGTGAACGAATCAGTGCACAACTTGCTATCAACTGGTTTATTGAATGACTGTTTCTTTCAAATGAGGAATGTCTATGATGTTTTAAATCCCTCAGTGGTGACAAAAGATCCTCTTTTTCTTCCCCACTCAACCATTCATCCTCCAAAACAATATTCTCTTTTATGCCCCAGCTTATGTTTCTGCTCCTTAACCTGCCTGACACTCATACTTTCCTTTCTACCTCACTTCTATTCATAGGAGCTGAGGCCTCCTATATGAAGTCTCAGCTTAGACATCGTTTCCTGGGTTCTTAGGAAGACGGACCATCCTGATCCCCTCCTGGTAAGGTGGAGTTGGTACCAACTTAGCCAATGAATTGTGACCAGAAGTGACATGTGTCACCTCCAGGCTATGGCATTTCATTGGTAATTTGACACCCCTAAGCTATATTACCTCTGTCATTGCTGGTTACTCCATTAGTGTGGGTTCCTTGACAGACTGCAGTGGACCTGTAGCATGGGGAGAAACGAGTCTATGTTGTTTTAAGCCACTGATGTTTGGGGATGGTTTTTTCCCATAGCATAGTCTGGCCTATTCTGACTGAGTTGCAGGGCTATGTGCTCATCCTATGTCCCTCCACAGCATTGTGGACTTTTCCAATTCCTTATATTTACAACCTATTTACTGACCAGGCATGCATTATGTCTGTCATATTCACCATTATATTATCAGTAGTTGGAACAAAATATGCTCAATAAGTATTCATTGAGTTGACTTTTATAGTTTTTCCTAAACAACTCTGAGGGTTTGAGCTTTTAAAAATACTTTGAAATTCATAGATAATTCAAAACTTCACTTTGATCCTTTACTTGAACTCATTCTTCACACATCCTATTTACCAAAACCAAATTGACTAGAATTTGTTCTTCTTCTCTCCTCTCCAAGCCACCTCTAGCTTTGGGGAAAAAATGGCAGTCTCAGTACTGAAGGAAAGACCTAGAGGGAAAAACTGATATCTACTAGTACTGTTTAGAAAGAGGTGAATGACCATAGACAGGCTCCAGAAGTAATAGGCAGAGCATGGACTTTGCAGGAAAGTCCTCCTCATTTGAAGACTTAGGAAGAATAAATATTACACTTGGCCTATATCATTCAGTAAAATCTCAGCATCTTCTCAAGAAACAAAAGAAGCAAAAATGAAGTGGAGAAATTAGCTGCCAGCTCATCTGAAGGACAGCATCGTTAATAACCTCGAGGAGATGCACAAATGAGATGGCTCATTTGATGAAGCTTGGTTTATAAAACCAGAGATGACAAATGGAAGGATTGGGACAGATTAATTACCCAAAAGTGTGTCCTTTCCTTTCTTCTCTTTCCTTCCTTTCTTCATTAAGTCAACAAATATGTACTAAACAGATACTGTGATGGACACTTGGTATACAGAGAGGAAAGAATCCACAATTTAATAAGGGAGACAAACAGGAAGCATCACATCAGGTTTCTTAAGAGCAATTAAGTAGAAACTACCGAAAATGAAGCCACATAGGAAGGGTCCCTAACTCTGCCTAATGGGTCTTGGCTTTCCCTGAGTGTTCTGTGTAGGAAAGCATTTTCATCATGATCTTCACACCTATACAGCCCCGCTGACCTGGATGTTCACATGTCAAACTCTTTTCCTTTTCACTTGGTCTTCTCTCTGCCTATTGTCTTCTCCTTGCACATCCCTGTTCATTTCTTTATCATAAACAATCTAAATTTTACTCATTTGTTTATTTATTAATTGTTCCCCAGTCTTGAGGAACAATTAATAAAGGTCCTGAGGGCAGGAAACACGCCAATTTTGGTCACTCTCACAGCTCTGGTGCCTGAAATAGACCCTGAGAACTAAAAAGTCCTCAGTAAACAGGTACTGTGACGGATTAAAGAAATGAATGAATGATCAGCTCAAACTAGACTAGAAACAGGAGTCTGGTTAGATGGACATGGATCAAGTTAACGAAGGTCAGGTAAAGCAGGGAAGGGTGGACCATAGCCCAGGCATGGCAAAAGTTTCCAGATTCTGGGAGGAAAGACCTAGTAGGGACTAGGGGTCCAGGCAAAGATGAGAGAGGTAAAAATCTGAGACAAAATGCTAAGCAATGAATGATCCAGACCTCGCCAGAAAGCTGAGTTCATAGGTCCAGGTACCCAGTAGCAAGAATGATTTGGCTAGAACCAAAAGCCTTCTTTATAGGGCCTGAGATCATCTAAAGCACACAAGCTGAAGCTGGCAAGCTCCCTGGAGTGTGATGCCTGACAAGCCTGGAGCAAAGAACTGAGCATGCAGCCACATTTACTCTCAACACCTCTGGATTCTTAGGCAAAACACCAACAGCCTCAGCTGGACCAACTGTGGCTGGCTTTTGCTGTACTAGAATGGCAAGAAGGGATGATGCTGTGATTTATGTCTGTGTATATAAAAGGCAAACAAATTTTTGCAAGAAAACTGATCTTGGATTTAATCCTAGCTCCACTACTTACTTGCTCGGTAACTTAGGAAAATTTACTCAGATTCTCTGAGCCTTAGTTTGTTCATTTGTAACATGGGGTTATTAATGCCCAGCTCTCTCAGTTTTTGTGGGGAGAAAAGAGACAATGATATAACCCACTTAGCATAGTGCCTTGCCTGTGGCAAGCACTCAACAAATGGTAGCTGTGTAAGATGAAAGTATACTTACATAAGGGAATGTGGTCATTTGATTGTTTATAGTGGGGATGCATAACCCAATCCATACCCTTGTATAGGGTTCACATTCTGTGTAGTCCTCTCCCTGAATATGGGTTAGCCTTATGACTTCAATCAGTAGAATGCAGAAGTGACATTGTGCCAATTCTGAACCAACACCCTAAGAACTGATAGTTTCTACTTTCGGGGCCGCTGCACCACCACATAAGAAGTCCAGCTACCCTATTGAAGAGATCAAATAGAGACTCCATGTGGGAAAGGATAGGCCTACCTGATTTAGAGTCCCAGCTAAGCTCAGTCTTCCAGCTGTCCCTGCCAAAGTAGCTGGCATGGAAATGAGTTATCTTGGATATTCCGGATGATTTCAGTCCCAGTCACCTTTTGACTTCAACAGCATGAGCAGCCTCAAACAAGACAGCAGATGAACTGCCTTTCTGAACCTAGTAGACATACAGGTGTGAGAGATAATAAAATAGTTGCTGGTTTTTTTTTTTTTTTTTTTTCTTTTGAGACAGAGTCTTGCTCTGTTGCCAGGCTGGAGTGCAGTGGCGCGATCCCGGCTCACTGCGACTTCTGTTTTTGGGTTTCAAGCAATTCTCCTGCCTCAGCCTCCCGAGTAGCTGGGACTACAGGCACGCACCACCATGCCCCAGCTAATTTTTTGTACTTTCAGTAGAGACGGGGTTTCCCCATGTTGGCCAGGATGGTCTCGATCTCTTGACCTTGTGATCCACCCGCCTTGGCCTCCCAAAGTGCTGGGATTACAGGCGTGAGCCACCGCGCCCAGCCAATAGTTGCTGTTTTAAACTGTTAAGTTTTGGGATGGTCTGTTTTGGTTCCCTGCAATAGATAAGCAAAACACTGAGGTACCTATGATTTAATTATCAGGAAAGTGGTTATCTCTTGACTCCTTGCCTGACCTATGGCTAAGGCAGGGTGCTTTATGGGGGCATGTTCCATGTTGGATCCACGCTATATTAGCCAACTGTATTCGCAGGCCTGATTAATTAGCCAAAGCCCCCACATGGTCTGCAAACTCAAACACAGAACAAATTGAGCTAGTTGCCTCTCCACCTTCAGTAGGTGGTGCCTCAACAAAATGGGTTTCAGCTGAAGTTTGCAGCTTCTGTTCTCAGCCTGAAAAGTAATCCTGTGATCTTATCCTGAGTGGGATGTGAGAAACAGAAGAGGGGTTAGAGGGATGTCACAGATTGCTCCTGTCTAGCAACTGGTCAGTAAACCTGAGACTAAGGGACCCTGTGGAGATGAAAACTAAGTTGTAAAGTAGGACCATCCGGCCGATATTAGATTTCAGCCTGCAGACAGTAGCGTGAGTGTTATTGGAGTTCAGCCCTTTCTGAATAGCTTCAGAAGCCCATGTTGCTGAAAAGATAGCCAGGGAGCTATTATATTCATTGGGCAGCAATTAGACTAAAAGTGCCAGGGAACCAGACATCCATAGTTTGCTCCTGTTGCGGCAGGTTTAATTTCATCAGGCGTCACGGGGTCGCTCAGAGAAAGGATGGAGGGAGGGTGGTGCCTGTAGCAGATATGGGAGAGAAGTTGGAAGGCTCCCCTGTCAGCCCTCTTTCTCTTTTTCAGTTTTCCTTTCTTGTCCCCTGAAACTTCCCCTTTCAATAGATGTCCCCACCAGCCCCAATGCTGCACAGCACAGTAGTTGTCAGCCAATGAGACAAGCTGGACAAGTAGAGACAGACTGATGGACAGGTTCTATACATGGCTAGGTGTCAGGTTCAAGAGGGCCAAACTCTGAAGTGAGAAAAGATACCTTCCATAATTGTGGGTGGGTCAGAGAACCAGTCACATATAGCTTGATGATTTAAAATGTTTATCTGTCATCCAACATCATCCATTCAAGTCCTACTTCTGTAGGTTTCTACGGCTGTGTGGCTTCAGGTGACTTATTTAACTTCTCTGGGTTTCTGTTTCTTCTATGTCCGATAGGACTAATAGTAATACTACCAACTTAATGGAATTACTATTGAGAGAATTAAATGAGACAGCCCACAGTCTGGGTGAGGTGGCTTATACCTGCAATCTCAGGAGTTTGGGAGGCTGATACCTGAGGATCACATGAGCCCAGGAGCTTGAGATCAGCCTAGGAAACATAGCGACACCCCATCTCTACCATAAAATTATAAATAAATCATGATATAGTCCACATTAAGCACAAGCACAGGGCCTGCAAACAGTAGGTGGCCAATAGGTGGTAGTATTTTTTGGTAGCTGTAAAAATAATACCAACTGCCCTCATTCTGCTACCTCCCAGGGAAAATCCTAGTCATACTACTAAACTTAAGAGACTTCCCTGGCCTTCACTGCCCTGGAAAGAATTCATCATTTCCTCCTCCATGTCTTGGATTTGTCTGTTACTGTACTTCTCACCCTGCCATGTAATGGTTTCATGGCAGCACTTACCATGTGTTAGAGATTGTTCTAAATAATTTGTATTTATTATTTAATCCTTACAACGATAACACATAAGGTCAAAACTAATATTATCTCTTCCATTTTATAGATCAAGCAACTAAGGCACAGAGAGGTTAAGACATTTGCTCAAGGTCACACAGTAAAGGTCAGAGCAGGGATTCCATTGAGGCTGTTTGACTCTATGGCCACTAGCATTTGCATTTCTTCATGTCCATTTTCCCTATTAGACTGAGGGCGAGCATGATCTTAACTCATTTTTGTGCTTTCAGTGTTTAATGCAGTAGCTGATCAAGAGATGGCATTGTGTAAAGGTTTGTTGAATTTAGTGGCATTTAGTGTGAACTGAGGAGCACCTTTAGGAACTTACTTCAGTGCAGCCTAGGCCTTGAAATTCAGCTGTGAGATGTTAATGTTGGTTTTCCTAAAAGTCTCTTATTTATTTTAGTAACGCCACATCTTGACAAGAAGGAAGAGTATGAGTCCTCTCACTTAATGCATAAATTAAAGGATGAAAACTAAATGAATCCATTACTTAAGTAGCTCCAGGGGGATCAATTCTGACAGAGTTTATGCAACAATGGAAGTAATGCCCCAGAACATAGGAGGTGATCAGTGAAGCCAGTTCTTCCTCTTCTTCTGCAGGCTGTCCTCTTCTCAGAGACCACCGCACAGATAGCTGCTTTGCACACACAAATAGAACCTTCAAGTCTCAGCTCAGGGGTTTCTGTAAGCATGTGTTGAACAGAGAAATGATCTGGCTCTGGACTCAACTCTGCCACTTTTAATCTAGGAACTTTGGGAGAGTTCACTGGCAAATGTGATGGGTCCCTATCCTGGGGGGATTTTAGGTCTACTAGGGCGCTGAGTTTGTTTATAAGATGGGGTAATAATGCCTACTTCCTAAGGCCATTGGGAAGATTGAGTGCTATAGTATGAACGAAATATATTTGCATGTGGTACCTTCTATGTGCTTGTTATCACTGGTACAAAGAAGATCTGGCAGATCTGGGTCTCAACAGAGCCTCACTTAGGAATACACGCAAGCCACATAATCTCCCTGTGCCTCATTTTTCTCATCTGCAAAATCAATACGATGATCTCCAATATTTTTTCTTCAGAAGATGGCTGTAATGATTGACAGGTTACATACATGAATGTAAACGGCAGAGTACGACACAAATAAAAAAGGAAATCATTGAACGCCTCAAACGGTTCAGCTTGACTGTTTTTACTTTGAGCAGGTACATTTCTGTATTTGCAGCACTCATTTTCCTGGCTGAAGGGCAAATTAATAGGATGACAAACACTGACTTCTGAGAGTAGCTGAGGCCGTAATACTCGAGGCCGCATGAAGGAGCACGCAGAAAGGATTCTAACAAGGCAAGTTTCCTTCCTTTAGTTCCAGAATCCTCCTTGGTGGAGGTGGGGATGGGTTAGAGGAAAGAATGCTTCCTGAAGGGATCTTAGAAGTCACTGGGCATTACAAATGCACTAGCAGAGGCCTGGAGAATTGAGGTGACTTGCCCAAGGTCACAAGCAAGTTACAGGCAGAGCCAGGAACTTTTTTGTCTGCACTGTGTTCTCCCCTAGAACCAGCACCCATTTTATTATTTTTTTTCTAATTTTTTGGAGATGGATTTTTGCTCTGTCTCCTAGGGTAGAGGGCAGTGGCCTGATCTTGGCTCACTGCAACCTCCACCTCCCAGGTTTAAGTGGTTCTCGTGCCTCAGCCTCCTAAGTAGTTGGGATTACAGGCACCTGCCACCATGCCTAGCTAATTTTTGTATGTTTAGTAGAGATAGAGTTTCACTTTATTGGCCAGGCTGGTCTTGAACTCCTGACCTCAAGTGATCCTCCCAACTTGGCCTCCCAAAGTGCTGGGATTACAGGCATGAGCCACTGTGCCCAGGGCCCATTTTAAAAATAAAGAACTGGTGTAAGGTTTGGGGATGTGTGAGATGGAGCCTGTATCAGGACTATGAAATGCCCTGGTCATGTTATGCTATGGAGTGTGATAATGGACAGTTTCCCAAAGAAAGCAAACGTGGACCTTGACAAACTTGGACCCAGGTGAAGAAATTTCAAATCTTCCTAAGGCAGCTGAAAAAAAATGCTAATTATTATTACAGCTAATAATCACGAGGCCTTACTATATACTAGGCACACTTTTGAACGTTTTAACCTATATAATGCCTATAATAATACTCTGAGAACAGATACTATTACCTTCATTTTACAGGTAAATAAACTGAGGCACAGAGCGATTAAGTAACTTGTTCAATGTCACACATTGCTAACATAGAATCACGATTTGAACTCTGAACATAACTTTCATGTTATGTGGCTTTCAATTGCCCTCCCATCTCTCCTGACTATACTTTGAGAAAGAAAAATAGCACAGGGATTGGCATCAGGAAGACTTATCAGATCTAGTAACCTCCTTAACCTCACCATAAAAGAGGAAATTGTGCCTTCCTTACAAAGTTATTTTGTAGAGATAAGAAGTGTGATGTACTTCACATATGGCCTGGTGAGCTGGAACCAAGCAACATCTAGTGACTCCTGCCCTGCTTTTTGCGTGTTTCTCTCACTGTTGGGACCAGGATTTTGTATGGAAAAACAAAGAACTAACCTTTTCCACGGGGCACAAGATTCAACCATATACCAACTTGTTTTTCAAGTAGAAAAAAAAATGGCCTGAATTCTCCCTCATTTATCTCCTTCTCAGGAAATATTTGAAAACATATTGTTGGGACAATGAATTTTATATTTCCAGTTTTCTTGTCAGACCTAAGGACTTTCATTACAATACAAAATTTGACTGCAAGACAAAACATAATGTATGTCACAGTGGTTCTCAAGGGAGGCAATTCTGTACCATGAGGGCATTTTGGAAATTTGTGGAGATGTTTTGGTTGTCAAATTACTGGAGATGGCACTACTGGCATTTAATGTGGGCTGGGACCAGGGATTCGAAGTGAATTTTAATATGTGGGCCAAGTATGAAGTATTGTTCCCTGTCCTGTAGGACTTTTGAATATCCCATTAAGCCATCCTGTAGGTAAATCAATCAAACAATCTACTTAGAGTTATTTGAGTTTAAAATTGACTTGAATTTTACATATTAACATAGGGTGTACGCTGAATTTTCTAGCAAGGGAACTACCATGTAAATAAAAAAGACTTCTTTATTTGGTGTAGAACTTTACCAAGATTAGTCCACCCTTTAAGAAAAGTCATATCATTGATAGCAACACCGCTCGGTATTTGAGTTATCAGTACCACACCTTCTTATCGGTCTTCAGTAGATATTCTAGTGTAATGGGAGCTAAGTGTTTACATATTGAGATAGATATTAATTTATTTTAAATTATTCTGTTTTTATTTCTGTTACAGTTAGGGTATATATAAATCTTTTTTGAAATTTTATGGGTAGGTAGCCTTCATTATCTATTACTTCCATTTTGGGATGATAAAGGAAATGTTATAAAATATTGTTTATAGAAAGGACTCACTCTGTCTGATATGCTTGGAATGCTCTGATGTAGTGAAGCTAGTGGTGGACTCCTATTTTCTGTAGCAAAACACTACAAATTGAGACTGTGCCTATTAAAAATTGAAATCCTTCAACTTGGCTGAAGTTTACTACTAATTTCTAAGAAAAAAGAATTTTCTAATGAAATGAACTGTATAGCATTTCCTTCGATGAGTTTTTTAGGACTCTAGTTCCAAATGAATGGATAATTATAGCCAAGGAGAATATAAGACAATTCCATAGGAAAATTACTTTGGGAAATGGTTGGAAAAAATAAGCTAAACAGGGTTCTTTGCTTTAGGACTTCTCAGAGCCTTTAATATGAATACACTGATCTGCAGTATATTTCTCCAAGTGGACAATCAGCATGGTATGTTCATTTGACCAAGGAATATTTATAATTATGGTATATTCATTTTTTTTGTTTTTGTTTTTGTTTTGAGGCAGAATTTCACTCTTGTTGCCCAGGCTAGAGTGCAATGGCGTGATCTCAGCTCACTGCAACCTCTGCCTCCTGGGTTCAAGCAATTCTCCTGCCTCAGCCTCCTAAGTAGCTGGGATTACAGGCATGCACCACCATGCCCCCCTAATTCTGCATTTTTAGTAGAGACAGGGTTTCTCCATGTTGGTCAGGCTGGTCTCAAACTCCTGACATCAGGTGATACACCTGCCTTGGCCTCCCAAGGTGCTGGGATTACAGGCATGAGCCACCTTGCCTGGCCTGGCGTATTCTTTAAAAAGCAAACTTCCTAAAGGACTTTAACACATCTTTGTTTTAAAGCTAACAGGTATTGCTAATTACCAATGAATCTTTATCTTGAGGAAATTATGTGTAACAGTGTCTTCATAATGATACAGTTCTACAAATGCAAAGTGTTATATAAAGAGAGCTTGTGGTGAACATGGGCTGTTTTTGCCTGGCCAGCCCTCTTTCCTTTTCTTCTAGTAACTGTGTCCAGTCCCCATCTTTTTGCTTTAGCAAGTTGCATCTTCCTCTCTTCTACCTGTGATTCTGATGGGACTTTGTGGTAGGCACATGACCCTAGTCTGACCAGTTGTGGTTCCCACCCCTTTGACTATAGAGGTAGGTCTAGATTTTGAGATATATCCAATGTGGACCATCATTCTCTGGGATGTTTTTCATACTAAAATTGAGTAGAAGAAAATCCCTCCACCTAAGCCACAATACTTCAGGATGGAAGGTTGAAACTACCAGTGAAAAATGCCTTCTGCAATAAGTGAAAGTCTTGGCAGCACTGGCCTGGTTGCTGTGAGTTGGTCACTCAAGCTAGCATGATCTTCACAAGCCCCTCTAAGAGTCAAGCACTTTATTCTTAAAATGGTACAAGATATCTGGTCTGCTTATCCCTCAGATTGTTGGTGGGTACAAATAAGACCCATCCTAATTTGGCCCCAGAATATACTGTAATATCTGTTTTGCCAGTAAAGCAAGTCCGTTTGGAGCATTTATTTGTCAAAGTCACACATGCAGATTTGTTTAGTTGGAGCCAGTCAGTTGGAGTTACTGAATTTGTATGTCAGAATGGATTACTTCTATTCAAACTAAGGAAGGATTTACACTGCCAAGATACAAAGAATAAGACTAGACTTTGTTTTCAAATTAGTATGGTCTCAAAATCACTTCCATCTTTACTCCTCCAGAGAAAAACAAATGTGTTCATAAAAATAAAATCTAAATTCTGATAAACTTTTTCAATAAGAATCTGTAAGTCAGTCAAATTCTAAAATCCTTGGTACCTAAGAATATGTTTTGGGTTTTTGTTGTTGTTTGTTTGTTTGCTTGCTTTTGAGACGGAGTCTTGCTGTGTCACCCAGGCTGGAGTGCAGTGGCGTGATCTTGGCTTACTGCAAATTCCACCTCCCGGGTTCAAGCGATTCTCGTGCCTCAGCCTCCCAGGTAGCTGGGATTATAGGTGCCCACCACCACACCTGGATATTTTTCTTCTTTTTTTTTTTTTTTTTTTTGGTGTTTTTAGTAGAGACGGGGTTTCACCATGTTGGCCAGCCTTGTTTCTAACTCCTGACCTCAGGTGATCCTCCCTGGCTTGGCCTCCCAAAGTGATGGGATTATTACAGGCATGATCCACTGCACCTGGCCAGTATTGTAATGCACTCCCCAAGTGATACTTGTGATTGCTGAATTTTTAGGCCCACCATGTTAAGGAAAAGAGTACCAGCAATAAATTGAGAGACTTGATGTCTGTTTATAAGGAACCAGTTAATTAAGCATACACAAAAAGTTTGAAGTCAAACTCAAATGTATAGTTCATAAAATTGTGTGATATATTATTAAGAAAAAATAACCTTGCAGAACAGTATGTATAATACACTCCCATTAAAAGTTATGTTGGCATAATTATTCACGGTGACAAAAATTATGTATGGCATAAGCATAGAAAGAAATTAGAGGGCTCTATACCTAAGAGTAGCAATTATTGCAGAGTGCTTACAAGGCACTATGATTTTATATATGTCTGTGGTGCTTGAGTGTTTATGGTGAAACTGTGTTACACATGTCATCATAAGACATTTATAAAGAATCTGTCATCTATCTCTTCATCTGTCTACTTACCTATCTACCTACTTACCTACTTACCTATTGCTTCATCCATCCATCTCTGTGAAAGAACACCAGTTTGGGTTTCAGATTTAAGTCCTAGGTGGGTTTTCAACTAATAGGGTTACAGGACAGCAATGTGATGATTAAGAACTTGCTCTCTAGATTCAGAAAGACTTGGGTTCCAGACCTGACTTCATTACTTATATTGGTGACATGACTTAATTTCCCTTATTTCACTAGGCGTTTGTTTTCTCATTTGCAAAGGAGGATAAAAATACCTACCTCACCTTCCAAAAACGTATAACCCCTGTCCAATCATAGAGAAGATCAGACAAATTCCAATAAAGTGGCATCCTAAAAAAATACTAATTGGAGCTCTTCAATACTGTCAAGGTTATCAAAAACAAGGAAAGTCTGAGGAATTGTCACAGAAGAACTTAGGGAAACCTGACAACTAAATGTAGCGGCAACCTGGATCAGATCCTGAGATAGAAAAAGGACATTAGGTAAAAGCTAAGGAAATCATCCGAAGGAAGCATGAACTTTAGTTAATGTAACAATAGTGGTTCATGTATTATAACAAATGTACCACACCAATGTAAACTATTAATAATAAGAGAAACTGGTTATGGAGTATATGGAAACTTTCTGCACTACCTTCTCAATTTCTCTGTAAATATAAAACTGTTTATAAACATAAAAAAAAACAATTTCCTAGAATTTCCGTGGAGCTTAATCAATACAAATGCTAAAAATTAGTACCTTGAAGGCACAGAGTAGGGGCCTAATAAACAGTAGCAATTAGTATTATAATCTCATGTCTCTGTGTTTCTCATTTCCCATCTCTAGCCCATGGGGACTGGACGCAACACACTGTAAGATCTCTTCCAGCTAGAAGATTCTGGGCCTCTGTGGCTTAAATTCCTCAGGCATGATTCGCTGAATGTGAGTCATATTTACCATCCTTTCGACTTCTGTGGATTTGTCTCAGTGACGCCGTACCTTGCTGTTTACTTTCTTCATTCTCCAGCTGTATTAGGCACTTATGATCATTCAGCAGTTTCTTTTATGAAATGATTGAGACACAGAATGACTAGCCACACACATTCCCCGCAAAAGACCTGCGAGAGTTTCCAACTGGATCCAGATTCTGACATCAGAGGGGCTTCTACTGTCCCTATCGCAAGCTTCTGTATATCTATGACTGTGATAAGAAAGGCCCCAGGAGAGAGAGAGAGAGAGAGAGAGAGAGAGAGAGAGACACATCCCATCCCATCCCATCGGCTCTCTTGGAACCTAATTGGTTGCAGGGCCCCATCAGCTCTATCCAAACAGAGAAATTACCCGTAAGCTGAAGTGTGCATGCTCTTCTGTGTGGCCCCAGAATGACTTGAGTCTACTGAATGGAATTTCATACATGTGTTGGGTGAGGTGATTTATTATAGGAGGTAATGGAAATTAATTTCACTTTGAACCCTGGGGCACCAGAAAATGCCTAAGTGCTGAGCCATTTTCTTTAAGTAGGCTATAAAGCTGCTACTTGCTTCTGGCTGGGCAGCGAAGTGGCGATGACCACTTGTAAAACAATGAGCTGGAATAGGAAGTTAATGGGCCCTGGCTGTCGTCGGGCAGCCTGCAGTGCTCATCCTACCAGCCCGTGCTGTCACGGGACTCAGTCTTCCTGGCGCCACAGATAACAGAGATGCTGGAGCAGTATTTGTATGCTAAAGCAGAGCCAAAGAAGGGGAAAAGGAAACATTCCTGGGGAGCCGAAGACCATGAGTATTTGGCTGACAGGGGTGGCCCTGTCCCTAGAAGTTCCCTAACTAGGAAGCAGAATGGCTCAGAGCTATAAATGGGCCTGAGGAGATCCTGTTTTCTAAAATCGCCTCAGTTAAGGCTCTCACTGCTTAGTTTGAGATAGGGAGTATTTTCCAAGACAGCTTCTGGGTTCTAAGGCTTGCCATCATGGTCTTCTGATGTAAAGTTTTACAATGGCATTTCAGTCACTATTGAAGGGCACAAAATTCAGGGACGGTTCTAAGGCCTCCAACCATTCCATTCCACAGACCTTGTGGTTACACCACAATTATAAGTTTAGGTAGAAGATCCTTCAAGGAGAAGATCCTTCTGGGAGATGGCGCTCCTCTTGTAATTCATGCAAAAGCCAAACATGCTCACTATATTTAAGGAGCTATTGCTGTGTAACATCTGGAAAACAGAACTTGAAGGCTCATGTCAGTAGCCCTAAAACTTATCTTGAGCAGTTAAAAGCCTTTAAAAGATCAAAATTAGCTGCCATAGGCTCCTTCTGGGAAGGGTAATGGAAACTTCCCAATGCTGTAACTCAGTGGGTAAGACTTCACCATTTTACAGTGGCAGCCCGGGTTCAATTCCTGGCTTACAGAATGAGTCCTTTCTGATTTGATATCTGTTTGACATTTACCATTTGATGATTCTCTTCCTCTCCAAGAACCATCTTGAATTTTTCTTTCTATGAGCATACAAGTATTGGCTGTTTGGCCTGGCTAAAGTTGGGTAACAAGAAACTTAAAAGGAATTTTTTAAAAAGTGCTATGGCTAAAAGTCAGATTAATTAAAAGCATATATTCAAGCTCTAACAGTCTGGGACTCCGTGGAAAAAACAGGAGGTGCTACAGAGACCCCATTTTAGGAAAAAAACTCTGTTTTCCTCATGAAGCCTCAGAAATCCAAGGCTTTCTTCTATTTTGCATTGTATTATCTGATGTTTTTTTACTTTTGGGGGTGTCAGAAATTATTTCGCATTATGAGAGAGCTTTGGTGTGTAATAACTAGGTAGGAAACATACTTTTGGGGACAGCTAACAGCAGTTATGGGGGATTCTCAACTTTTCACACGTTTGGATCAGAGAAGCATGTTCTTGGCCACTTAGGAATATGGAGATGTCCCCACCCCTCACTGAGAGATAAGACTCACATGAATATGGGCTGATTCCCTCTTTTTGAGATCCAAGATCTGACGTAAAAATGGAACCCTTAATTGGGGGAATCTGTTTTGCCTTTCAGCTGTGCCTCCTTATTAGGTTGTAGAAACTGCATGCTTTCCTGGCTCTGTTCCTCCTAGGGCTCCACCCTGAAGCCAGTAATTCAATTAAGAAACTGGCAAATGAAAAATCTTATAAGTACTAGATCTCCTTCTGTCTTTGTATTGTTTATATATGAAAGAGCTTTGATTGGCTTAAAAATAATAAGTGCTTAAATCACATATTTTGTCAGAAAAATAAAAACTGTTATGCTTTTTAGTTCGTGTGACTTAAATAATCTTTGGGAAAGAAAAACAGTTCTATATGCAAGGAGTGTAAGGACAGTGAAATGTGTTTTTGGGGAAAGAGTAAAAGAAATCATGGGAATATGGATTTTTTGTTGCTGTTGTTGCCTAGTTTAAAGGGTTAAAGGATTGCTTTAAATTAAAAAAATTAAGCTGAAGGTTTAGGCAAGTTGTAGAAGGTTTGTGAAAAATTAATTGTAAAAGAAATTCTGTGTGTGGACATATTGGCTAAAGTTAAAGGGGTACTATTCAGTTTTTCCATTAATTGAAAATTGGAATAAAAGTACAACAGGTTTTTCTTAGCACTGATCTCTTTAACATAAACTTGTAACAAATTATAAAAGGCTTATGAAGAAGAACATTAAAATTGGGTAGATATGTCTATAAGGTTTTAATAAGGCTAGGGTTTAACATTAATAGTATACTAATGTAAAAATAACATTTGGCTTATTTGGTATAAAAGTCATACAGGAAGCACTATCAAATATAAAATGGTGTTTGGCTAGGCTTTGTTTGTATAAATGTGTTATTGGTATGTGTTCCAAAATTATAAGAAACTCCTATAATTCTAATATGATTTAGCATATACTATTAATAGTTACAATTGTTATGTAAAATCTTTTTAACTTTTTGCTTAAAATGTTGCTGATCCTTTGTTTTTCAGTCAAGAAAACTTTTATTTTTAGTTATTTACAGCTTGTAGAAATTGAATAAAGTATACTCCTGTAAACAAAATTGTATTTGTATTTTGTATTTGTATTTGTAATTTGCATTGTATTTCTCTCTACCTGATTTCTCCAGAATTTGGAAACTAGTTGTGAGTATTCTTAACTTATGGCAATATAGTTAGTCACATAAGTACAATAAGAATCTGTTTTCATTTGTAACAGGACACAATTGGAGAAAGTGATTATTGTACCAAGGCTTTGACTGGAATGGGGTGCTTCCCTTTAAGGAATCAAACTTGACTTGTAGAGCGAATAAAAGCCCCTCGGGAAGACAGAACTCATAACTTGTCTACACAATCCCTGTGCAGGGTTCCTGGTCTGGTAAGTAAAGAATGTCACTTTCTAACAGGCCCAGGAGCCACAAATTATCTTTAATTTACCCAAGAGGAGAGGAATTTACCCAACTTGTATAGGTATTTGAGGGTACAAACCCATGGCTGGGCTTGGCTTTAAAAAAAGCCTTATCTGAGATTCTTTATGGAACAAAAGTTCAATCAAAACCAATTAAAATAAGCCTATGTGGCAAATAATTATTCTTACTGTGCTTTATACAAATAATCAGGTCCAGTATAATAAAACAAATTGGTCTTACCATAATTTGTCTTTAATAAAAATGGTAGACTAAAGAGAGAAAAATTTTGTTCCAAAAACTATGGTACACCTGTTATTAGATTCTGGTCTCAGTGGTTTTTTAGTTTTTGTCTGCAATTTAGACTAACCCTCCTTTTTTTGGTGAAACAACCAGTAATCTCTGGCTGCTCCTCAGAAGTAACAAGAGGGTTGGGTAATGTAAAAATCTAAACCAATATTCTAATTCTGGGCTCATATTGGAATAAGCTAGTGACCCCATATCAACTTGGTTCAAACAGTTGCCCAGTTCATGGAAGGCCTTCTAATTTTGTTTACTTGGGATAATTTTACTTATTTTGCTTTACTGTTGTGCAATATATTGTGGTTGTACATTTTGTGTAGGAATGCAGAATATGCTTACTAAATGTTTTCTTAAGTTAAATACTTATTATTCTTCCAGATATTACCTTTTGTTAGAACTTAAGAGTTATGAATGGCCCTCACCATACTGATGTTTTCTGACCAAGATGCTCTTTACCCTGAATATAAGAGACCCTAATAGTTAGGCAGGGATATCATTGCCCTTATTCAGCATGAAGAAGTTACAGAAGATAGAATTTTGTCCCTCTGAAACCCTTAGGATTAAGGGTTCTCCTATAAAATGAAGAGTGGAGATATCAGAGGTGTTTAAACCAGAGGACCTCCATCTTGAATAAGAGCTGAGAAAAATAAGGCTAAGATCTACTGGGCTGCATTCCCAAATGGTTACGCATTCATATATATATATATATATATATACACATATATATAAAATTGCACTGTAGGTTCTGGGGTACATGTGCAGAACATGCAGGACTGTTGCATAGACACAAACATGACAATGTGGTTTGCTGCCTCCATCCCCCATCACCTATATCTGGCATTTGTCCCCATATTATCTCTCCCCAACCTCCCTACCCCCCCCTGTCCCGTCCCAATTCCCCACAACAGACCCCAGTGTGTAATGCTCCCTCCCTGTGTCCATGTGTTCTCATTTTTCAACACCCGCCTATGAGTGAGAACATGCAGTGTTTGATTTTCTGTTCTTGTGTCAGTTTACTGAAAATGATGGTTTCCAGATTCATCCATGTCCCTACAAAGGACACAAACTCATTGTTTGTTATGGCTGCATAGTATTCCATTGTGTAGATGTGCCACATTTTCCTTGTCCCATCTATCATCGATGGGCATTTGGGTTGAGTCCAGGTCTTTGCTATTGTAAACAGTGTCTCAATGAACATACGTGTGCATGTGTCTTTATAATAGAATGATTTATAATCCTTTGGGTATATACCCAGTAATGGGATTGCTGGGTCAAATGGAATTTCTATTTCTAGGTCCTCGAGGAAGCACCATACTGTCTTCCACAATGGGTGAACTAGTTTACACTCCCACCAATAGTATAGAAGTGTTCCTATTTCTCCACATCCTCTCCAGCATCTGTTGTCTCCAGATTTTTTAATGATTTCCATTCTAACTGGCGTGACATGGTATCTCAATGTGGTTTTGATTTACATTTCTCTAATGACCAATGATGATGAGCATTTTTTCATATGCTTGTTGGTCTCATAAATGTCTTCTTTTGAAAAGTGCCTGTTCATATCCTTTGCCCACTTTTGAATGGGTTTGTATGCTTTTTTCTTGTAGATATGTTTTAGTTCTTTGTAGATTCTGAATATTAGCCCTTTGTGAGATGGGTAGATTGCAAACAATTTTTCCCATTCTATTGGTTGCCAGTTCACTCTAATACTTGTTTCTTTTGCTGTACAGAAGCTCTGGAGTTTAATTAGATCCCAGTTGTCTATTTTGGCTTTTGTTGCCAATACTTTTGGTGTTTTATTCATGAAATCCTTGTCTATGCCTATGTCTTGAATGGTTTTACCTAGGTTTGCTTCTAAGGTTTTTATGGTGTTAGGTCTTATGTTTAAGTCTTTAATCCATCTGGAGTTAATTTTAGTGTAAGGTGTCAAGAAGGGGTCCAGTTTCTGCTTTCTGCACATGGCTAACCAGTTTTCCCAACACCATTTATTAAACAGGGAATCCTTTCCCCATTGCTTGTTTTTGTGAGCTTTGTCAAAGATCAGATGGTTGTAGATGTGTGGCTTTGCCTCCAAGGCCTCTGTTCTGTTCCATTGGTCTATATCTCTGTTTTGGTACCAGTACCATGCTATTTTGATTGCTGTAGCCTTGTAGTATAATTTGAAGTCAGGTAGCGTGATGCCTCCAGCTTTCTTCTTTTTGCTTAGAATTGCCTTGGCTATGCAGGCTCTCTTTTGGTTCCATATGAAGTTTAGGTGGTTTTTTCCAGTTCTGTGAAGAGGGTCATAGGTAGTTTGATGGGGATAGTGTTGAATCTATAAATTACTTTGGGCAGTATGGCCATTTTCACAGTATTGATTCTTCCTAACCATGAGCATGGAATGTTTTTCCTTCTGTTTCTGTCCTCTCTTATTTCTTTGATCAGTGGTTTGTAGTTCTCCTTGAAGAGGTCCTTTACATTCTTTGTTAGTTGTATTCCTAGGTATTTTATTCTCTTTGTAGCAATTGTGAATGGCCGTTCATTCTTGATTTGGATCTCTTTAAGTCTGTTATTGGTGTATAGGAATGCTTGTGATTTTTGCACATTGATTTTGTATCCTGAGATTTTGCTGAAGTTGCTTATCAGTTTCAGGAGATTTTGGGCTGAGATGATGGGGTCTTCTAAATATACAATCATGTCATCTGCAAATAGAGACAATTTGACTTCCTCCTTTCCTGACTGAATACCCTTTACTTCTTTTTCTTGCCTTATTGCTCTGGCTAGAACTTCCAATACTATATTGAATAGGAGGGGTGAGAGAGGGTATCCTTGTCTAGTGCCAGATTTCAAATGGAATGCTTCCAGTTTTTGCCCATTCAGTATGATATTGGTTGTGGGTTTGTCGTAAATAATTTTTATTATTTTGAGATGTGTTCCATCGATACCTAGTTGAGAATTTTTAGCATAAAGGGCTGTTGAATTTTGTTGAAGGTCTTCTCTACATCTATTGAGATAATCATGTGGTTTTTGTCTTTGGTTCTGTTTATGTGGTGGATTAGGTTTATAGATTTGCATATGTTGAACCAGCCTTGCATCCCAGGATGAAGCCTACTTGATTATGATGGATAAGCTTTCTGATGTGCTGCTACATTGGTGTGCTGCCAGTATTTTATTGAAGATTTTTGCATCTATGTTCATCATGGTTACTGGCCTGTGTTTTCTTTTTCTGTTGAGTCTCTGCTGGGTTTTGGTATCAGGATGATGTTGGTCTCATGAAATGATTTGTTGATTTTTTAAAGGGGTTTTTGTGTTTCTGTCTCCTTTAGTTCTGCTCTGATCTTAGTTATTTCTTGTCTTCTGCTAGCTTTTGAGTTTTTTGATCTTGCTCCTCTAGCTTTTTCAATTTTGATGATAGGGCGTCAATTTTAGATCTTTCCTTGCTTCTCATGTGGGCATTTAGTGCTATAAATTTTCCTCTAGACACTGCTTTAAATGTGTCCCAGAGATTCCGATACATTGTGTCTTTGTTCTCATTGGTTTTGAAGAACATCTTTATTTCTGCCTTCATTTCATTGTTTATCCAGTCAACATTCAAGAGGCAGTTGTTAGTTTCCATGAAGTTGTGCGATTCTGAGTTAGTTTCTTAATCCTGAATTCTAATTTGATTGCACTCTGGTCTGAGATACTGTTATATTTCTGCTTTTTTGCCTTTGCTGAGGAGTGATTTAATTCCAGTTATGTGGTCAATTTTGGAATAGGTGCAATGTGGTGCTGAGAAGAATGTATATTCTGGGGATTTGGGGAAAAGAGTTCTGTAGATGTCTTTTAGGTTTGTTTGGTCCAGATCTGAGTTCAAGTCCTGGATATCCTTGTTAATTTTCTGTCTTTTTGATCTAATATTGACAGTGGGGTGTTAAAGTCTCCCACTATCATTGTGTAGGAATCTAATTCTCTTTGTAGGTCATTAAGAACTTGTTTTATGTACCTGGGTGCTCCTTTATTGGATGTGTATATATTTAGGATCGTTAGCTCCTCTTGATGCATTGATCCTTTTACCATTATGTAATGCCCTTCTTTGCCTCTTTTGTTCTTTGTTGGTTTAAAGTCTATTTTATCAGAGACTAGGATTGCAACTCTTCCTTTTTTTTGCTCTCCATTTGCTTGGTAAATCTTCCTCCATCTCTTTATTTTGAGCCTGTATGTGTCCTTGCATGTGAGATGGGTTTCCTGATACAGCACACAGATGGATTTTGACATTTTATCCAATTTACCAGTCTGTGTCTTTTGATTAGGGAATTTAGTCCATTTACATTTAAGGTTAATATTGTTATGTGTGAACTTGATCCTGCCATTTTGATGCTTGCTGGATGTTTTTCCCATTTGTTGATGCAGTTTCTTCATTGTGTTGATGCTCTTTACCATTTGGTACGTTTTTGGAGTGGTTGGTATTGGTTGTTCCTTTCTATATTAGTACTTCTTTCAGGAGCTCTTGTAAGGCAGGCCTGGTGGTGATGAAATCTCTCATCAATTGCTTGTTCATAAAGGATTTTATTTCTCCTTCGCTTATAAAGCTTAGTTTGGCTGGATATGAAAGGCTAGGTTGAAAGTTCTTTTCTTTAAGGATGTTGAATATTGGCCCCAACTCTCTTCTGGCTTGTAGGGTTTCTGGAGAGAGATCCACTGTGAGTCTGATGGGCTTCCCTTTGTGGATAAATTGACCTTTCTCTCTGGCTGCCCTTAGCATTTTTTCCTTCATTTCAACCCTGGTGAATCTGACAATTGTGTGCCTTGGGGTTGCTCTTCTTGAGGAATATCTTTGTGGTGTTCTCTGTGTTTCCTGGACTTGAAGATTGGCCTGCCTTGTTAGGTTGGTGAGGTTCTCCTGGATAATAACCTGAAGACTGTTTTCCAGTTTGGATTCATTCTCTTTGTCACATTCAGGTACACCTATCAAACACAGATTAGGTCTTTTCACATAATCCCATATTTCTTGGAGGCTTTGTTCATTTCTTTTCACTCTTTTTTCTCTATTCTTGCCTTCTCATTTTATTTCACTAAGTTGATCTTCAATCTCTGATATCCCTTCTTCTGCTTGGTCGATTCGGCTATTGAAACTGGTGTATGCTTTGCAAAGTTCTCATCCTATGTTTTTCAGCTCCATTAAGTAGTTTATATTCATCTCTAAGCTGTTTATTATAGTTAGCATTTTGTCAAACCTTTTTTCAAGGTTCTTAATTTCTTTGCATTGAGTTAGAACATGTTCTTTTAGCTCAGAGGATTTTCTTATTACCCACCTTCTGAAGCCTGTTTCTGTCAATTCATCAGACTAATTCTCCATCCAGCCTTGTTCCCTTGATGTTGAGGAGTTGTGATCCATTGATGGAGGAGAGGCATTCTGGTTTTGGTGTTTTCATCCTTTTTGCACTGGTTTCTTCCCATCTTTGTGGATTTTTCTACCTGTGGTCTTTGTGGTTGGTGACTTTTGGATGGGGTCTCTGAGTGGACGTCCTTTTTGTTGATGATGAAGTTATTTCTTTCTGTTTCTTAGTTTTCCTTCTAACAATCAGGCCCCTCTGCTGCAGGACTGCTGGAGGTCCACTCCAGACCCTGCTTGCTTAGTAATCTCCTGCAGTGGCTGTAGAACAGTAAGGATTTCTGCCAGTTTCTTTTTCTGTTATCTTTGTCCTAGAAGGATACCCTCCAGATGTCAGCCTGAGCTCTCCTTTGTGAGGTGTCTTTTTGGATATATGGGGGTCAGCGAGCTGCTTGAGGAGACAGTCTGTCCCTTACAGGAATTCAAGTGCTGAGCTGTGAGCTCCATTGTTCCGTTCAGAGGTGCTGGGCAGGTACATTTAAGTCTGCTGCAGCAGAAGTCATAACTGCCTTTTTTCCCAGGTACTCTGTCCTGGGAAGGTGGGGCTTTATTTATAAGTTCCTGATGTGCTGCTGCCTTTTTAAAGAGATGCCCTGCCCAGCAAGGCGGTAGCCTAGTCATAGTCTGCCAGTAGAGGCATTGCTGAGCTGCCGTGGGCTCTGCCCAGCTGCTGTGTGAACTTCCTTGCAGTTTTGTTTATAGAGGTATAGTTAGAACTGTCTTCGTAATGACGATCTGCCTCAGTAATGGTGGACTACCTTGGTAATGGTGGACGCCCTTCCCCACACTGAGCTGGACCATCCCTGGTCCAGCTGAGCTTGCTGTGAAACTCTCAATCCAGAGCGTTTCAGGTTGCTGGTCTTTGTGGGGGTGGGACCCACCAAGCCAGATCACCTGGCTCCCTGTTTTAACTCCCTTTTTTTCAGCTGAATGGGTGGCTCTGTCTCCCAGGCGTTCCAGGCACCAGTTGAAACAGCTGCCCAGATTTGTATGAGTTTTTGTGTGGAGACCTGCTGTGCCAGCTGAAACAGCCCTGCTGGAAACTCATGGCACTTTTCAGTCCAGGAATCTCCTGGACTGTGGGCAATAATAACTCATTTGGAAATGTGGTGATCACTCACCCTCTGCATTGTTCTCACTGGGTACTGCACTCCAGAGCTTTTCCTATTTAACCATCTTGGATCCCTCATCACCCGATGGTTAGGCCTTCTAAGTCACAGGATGAGATAGGAGTTTGGCATAAGAGACAGGTTATTAAGACCTTGCTGATAAAAAAGGTTGCAGTAAAGAAGCTGGCTAAAACCCACCAAAAGCAAAATGGCATTGAGAGTAACCGCTGGTCATCCTCACTGCTACACACCCACCAGTGCCATAACAGTTTACAAATGCCATGGCAACATCAGGAAGTTACCCTCTATGGTCTAAAAAGGGGAGACACGAATAATTCACCCCTTGTTTAGCATACAGCCTGGAGGGCTGCTCTGCCTATGGAATAGCCATTCTTTTATTTTTTTTTTACTTCCCTAATAAACTTGCATTCACTTTATAATTCACATCAAATTCTTTCTTGCATGAGATCTAGGAACCTTCTCTTGGGGTCTGGATCACAAACCCTTTCTGGTAACAATCATGCCTGCATTTTTGCATTTTTTAATGTATGATCTTTCTCTTTCAACCATTCTACATCAACTTTTCTTTTTCTCTGAGTTGTACTTTTCATTGTCTGTTCTATTTTTTTATTTGTAAAATAAAAACAAAAAATATGTATAATCATAAACTGCCTCAGATCCTTTAGGGAATGACACAAGGCATAAAATTGTACAAATAAAAGTGCATTTTTGGTCTATTTGTAATTACATCACATGAAAACAGCTGACCAGATTTTCACTAAATTTGGAGAGTCCATTTGTGATCACTAGACCTCAAATAGAAGCACTGTGCTTGTTTTACATGGAGTTTACTTCAGAGGGTCATAAGGAGAACTTCAAAGAAATGGGCAGTTAACCTCCTAAGGAGTTAAAACAGATGTGCATGAACCTAAATTATTAACCGACTATAAATGATGTACCATGGATATTAAGATGCCATAGTCAGAGGTAACAAACTTTAGTTTCAAATTTAAGTCCCAGATTGAAAGTCAGAAGTACAAGACCCTTCAAATGGCTGCTTCTCCCACAGGCAATTCTCTGTAATAAGCGTAAGGGTCAATAGCAGGTATTAATCACTTTAATGAAAATTAAATGCCTAATGATCTATTTCAGAAATCTAGAAAGGCCAACTGGTAAAAAATAAAATAAAATAAATATTTTGGCAACTTTAAAGACACAATGAACACTTACAAAAAAAATGGACCATGTAGGGTGAGAAGTTTATATACCCTAAATGTAAGGCAAGAGACAGATAAGTGAAACCAATGGAGCTTAAGCTTCAGGCTCGTTTGCTTTAGTCCCTTCCAAGTCTCTGGGGAGAGTTCTAGGAATGTGTTTATGTGGTCATATGTCTTGTTAATTTGCAATATTTTACACTCAACTGCACTCAGTCAAGGCCACTCCGTCCCCCTCCAAAGTTCTGTTCCCACACTTTGCTGCATGTCAGGTGTTATTGGCAACTGATACAGCTGTAGGCATTCCGGGGCCCTTAAGAGCAAGTTGAACTGGGGGCACAATGAACTTGAGATTGATAGTGGATCTTCATGTGGTTTGCAGTCACTTCCCTATACGGTTGAGTTACAGTTAACTATCCTGGTCTAGAGATAGCTTCCAGGAATAACCCTATTGCCTTCTGTGCTGACTCATCTGGTGTGGTAAAATGAAGGCATAGGGCCTGAGGCCATATCGTGTCATAAATGTTTCCTGTGGCAGTCAGCATCAGCAGTATGTGGCGAGTGGTGGAGAAACAAGATTTAGAATGTGTAGAGCCAGGAGCTGGTCCATGGAAAAACCTTCCAAATTTAACAACTTGATAAAGTTTTATGTAAATTTGACAATTCTAAAAATTTACATGATGATAACTAAAATGAATTGCAAAACTGAAGGAAACTTGCCTAAACTATTAATATTTTTGAAATATTTATATTAACTCTACTCCAGAAAAACCACATCTAACCTTAACAATGGGGTGAAGCCACTGGTAGAAATGTTAGTGCCCCTTACCCGGCATAGTAGAGGAAGGCTGGAAGAGCCCAGACTTGGAGGAACCAGGCTCTCAAGTGTCTCTGAGAGGCCCTAGGGAATGCTGCAGCAGCAAGGAGAAGAGACTAGAAAGCATTTTGCAAAAGTGGACTCTGTATTTGGGAACTGGACTTTTTGAAAAGTGAGGGCCTGGGAGTATCTTGACTCTAACTTACCATGTGAACATTTGAGGATGAAAAGTTTAGCGTATAAGTTTCTGGTAGAGAAGAAAAAGAAAAATGTGACACCTTGAGCGGAGGGAGAAGGAGGCACTGTGCTTTCTTTCTAACATCATCTGTATTCTGGGAGAAAAGGATTCTTCCAGCAGTAAGACATGGGCACCTCTACTTCTTTAGCAGAAAATGATATGTAAACCGAGGAAGGGAAAGACTATGTTTCCCAGGCATATTTAGATCTGTAATTATTTCAGGTCATGAACCCACTTGTGAAAATAAATGGCCAGTGTTTCTTCCTTAACATAATTGGGTTAAGAAAAGAAGGAAGCTTCTGGTAGAACTGCTCTTCCAGCTTAAAGCTGCATCTGGAGCTGTCAAGACACTGAGAGCCAGCCCTCTCTGGCTGCTTTTGCCAGAAGGTAACTATATTAGTCAGGGTTCTCCAGAGACACAGTACCAATTTTACATATGTATATATATCAAAATATATATAGATATAGATACATAAATATCTATCTATCTAGAGAGAGAGAGATTTGTATATTTATTTATTGTAAGATATTGGCTCATGTGATAATGGAGACAGAAGTTTTATGATCTGTTGTGTGCAAGCTGGAAAGCCAGGGCAGCCAGTGATGTAGTTCAAAGGCCTGAGAGCCACAGAACCAATGGTGTAGATTCCAGACTGAATGGGAAGGCCTGAGAACCAGGAGTATAGAGGGCAGGAGAAGACGGATGTCCTCACTCAAGCAGTCAAAGTTAATTCAACCTTCCTCCATCTTTTTATCCTATTCAGTCCCTCAGTGGTTTGGATGATGGATGGCCACTCACACTGGGGAAGGCAATCTGATCTACCCAGTTCGCCTCTTCAAATGTTAATCTCTTCTGGAAACACCCTCACAGACATACCCACAAATAATGTTTAGCCAGCTATCTGGCTAAACATTATAGTAATCCAGTATACCATAATAGTAATCCAGCTGGCAGGCTTCTTCCCTCTTTGCATTGGAAGCTGAGGAATGCTCAGAAGGACCTTTCCGGTCTTCTTAGTCCAAAAAGATTTCCATTCTGGAATTTCTGGGCAGGAGTTCTAATCATAGATCTTCATCTCAGAGGTCACCTGTGGCTTTCAGAAATAAAGCCGTAGTACAAAATGATTAGCTTTGGAGCTAGGCAGCATGGTGGGGGCCCCGGCTTTGCTAATTTCTAGCTGTAGAAACTTAAGCAAGTTATTAACTTCCCTGAACCATATTTTGCTCATCTGAAAGTTGCAGAATTCTTATGGAGGTGGTGCCTGGCACTTAAAAGCATTCCAACATTTGTTGGTTCTGCATTGCCTCATCTACATCTCCCTCCTCACTTTTCTTTTATCATAGATACTTAGACTCTTCAAAATGTACCTTCACCCAATTTCATATTTTGGATTTTAAAAATGGTGGCTGAGCCTCCCTGATGGTTTGGATTTATGTCTTCACCCAAATCTCATGTTGAAATGTAATCCCCAAGCTGGAGATGGGCCCTGGTGGGGATGATTGGATCAGCAGGTGGTTTCTCATGGTTTAACACCATTGCCCCTTGGTGCTGTCATTGCAATAATGAGTGAGATCTGGTTATTTAAAAGTGTATGGCAACTCCTCCCTCTCTCTCTTCCTCCTATTCCAGCCATGTGAAGTGCTGGCTTCCCTTTGCCTTCCACCATGATTCTAAGTTTCCTGAGACCTCCCCAGAAGCCAAGCAGATGCCAACATCACACTTCCTGTACAGCCAGTGGGACTGTGAGCCAATTAAACCTTTTTTCTTTATAAATTACCCAGTCTCAGGTATTTCTTTATGGCAGTGCGAGAGCAGACTAATACACTGGCCTTTGGTATAAGTGGCCTGTTTTGTGTCTTGCTCATTTAGAATTACCACTAGAGATTGTGCTTTATTAGGAAAAGAAATGGTCTCACTACATCATATAGCTCAAATTTGAATAATGTATGGACCTACTTTAAAGGGAAAAATTATCTCATGAACTTCCAGTGTTGACAAATTGCTTTTGGTAGCATGTTATTTAAATATGTACAACATGAAACTAAACATAAACTCCATATGCTTCTATTTCTCAATGATATATAAATAGAAAACCAATTTGTTTAAATATAAGCAAACTATAAAAGTAGTAAAATGTAAATCAACACTAACATTAATATGACAAATTAAGTTATTTTGCTGAAACTAAATGGCCACCGTTTATCTTGTGGTGTATGCTTACAGTACTATGTGCCATGTAATTACTGCAGTCTCGCACCACTTTTTTCTATTACAAGTACTATTAATCCTTTGTATGATATGCTATGGTGGTGTTTAGCCTTCACATGGTACATAATGATTAAAGTACATATTAAGTCTGCGTGCCTTTGTTACTAGCTGGCTATAATTAAATTAGTTCTATTTAATGATACTATCAAACATTCGTATAGTACTTATTGTGAGCCAAGAATTACTTCAATGTATTAATTTATTTTATCCTTGCAACAGTTCTATAAATAAGTTACCTTAATTTCTTTATTTTACAAATGAGGAAATGAAGGCATAGAAAGACAGAGTAATTTGTCCAAAGTCACACATATAGTAAATTGCTGACTTGGAATTTGAAACCAGGTGACCTGAATTCTATATTCTTTTTCTTAGCATATAATATTCTCTCAAATAGACTGTAACATAAACACAAAGTAAGCATGAACATTTAAAATATGTACTTGAAAATGTGTGGTAGCATTCTGTTGTAAGTACTCCATGATCATGGAAATCATCTAGAATATGTCATATTGATTTTACTTAAGAATGCTGTGGGAATAAACATTTTTTCTAATTTCCATACAGAACTCATGGAATCCTGAGAATATATCCATAGGAGTTTGCGGAACCCAGTGTAAAAAAGAAAAAAGAAAGAAAACCACCGAAACAAATTGACCTATAAATAATAACCTTTAGCACTGCTCAGGAAAACTAAATCTCCAACTGTAACAGCACCTCCTCTTAATCTGCTTCACTTTCTTAACTTCTTTTTATTTGAGAAAGAAGAATGTACTGGGTTTCTTGTTTCAAGTGGTCTCAAGCTAAGGATGGATGACAATTTAACAGAGATATCATAGCAAGGATTCATGCATTGGCAGGAAGGTTACCCTAAATAATTTCTAAAGTATCTCCATCTATGAGAAGCCATGATTTTATAAAAGCATGATGGGCCCTAGGGCTGGGAAAAGAAAACAAAGAAGTGAAATTAGTAGAAACTGGTTGCTTAGAAAATTGGCAATGAGTAGCTGATCCTCAGACCTTCTGAGCTGCAGGCAACAGAGTCTCAGAGGAAAGGCCCTGCAGAGCTGGTCCTCAGACTTCTGAGGAAGAGGCTCCACTTAGCTGTTATTGGTACCTCTGTCCGGGCAGCACAAGGCTAGTTTGGAATTACCAGTAGAAGCTGGGTTTATCTAAAAAATTCAAATTTGGTTTAACATTTGAAAATCAATCAAATTTATTCATCACATTAGTTAACTAAAGGGAAGAAGCCATTTGATTATCTCAATAGATGTAAAAAAAAAAAAGCATTCAACAATATCACGTATTTGAATAACAACAACACCTATTTGAATAAATAAAAAATATTAGGCTAACATCAAAATTAATATTGAAATAGTAAATTATTTCACATTCAGAGAAGGAATGAAACAAGGATATTCTCATCATTACTGTTCAACACTGTACTGGAAGCTTTAGCCTGTGAAATAAGAAAAGAAAAAGAAATAAAGAGGACACAGATTGGGGGAAAAAGTAGTAAAACAAAACTGCCTTTATCCACGGACAACATGATTGTGTGCACAGAAAATCCTAATTACAACAGGACTACTTGAAATAATGATGATTTTAACAAGGTCTTAGGAAATAATATCAATATATAAAATTCAACTATAATTCTATATGCTAACAAAAAATATTAGGCAATACAAATTTTAGATGATATCTACAATAGTATCAACAAATATTAAATTCTTCTGGATAAATTAAAATATACAGAAGACGTGTACAATGAAAACAAAAACACATTGCTGAGAAATTAAAGACTTAAATAATTGGAGAAAAAGCACATGTTTATGCATTTGAATAACTCATTATTATTAAAATGCTCATTCTCCCCAAATTGAATCATAGATTTAACATAATTTTAATCAAAATCCTGGCAAGATTTTGGGAAATGCATATGCTGATATTGAAATGTATATGAAAATGTAAAGGAACTAGGATAGCAAAAGTAATTTTGAAACAAAAGAACCAAATTGGACCTGAAGTCTTACTTGATTACTGTAAAGCAACCGTAATCAAGACAGTGTAGTATTGACATAAGGATAGACATATAGAACAATGGAACAATAGAATTCAGAAATAAAACAACACAAATATGGTCAATACATTGTTGACAAAGGTGCCAAGGGACTTTTCAGTGGGAAAAGTCTTTATGACTAATGAAGCTGAAACTATTGAATAGCCACATGCATATGCAAAGAGAATCCAATGGTGTGAGAGCTCTTACCTCACACTAAACACAAAAAATAACTTCAAAATAATCATAGACCTAAATGTAAAAACTGAAACTATGAAACTTTTAGAAGAAAACATAGGAGAAAGTGCTTTCAACTTTGAAATTTCTTAGAATGCAAAAATCAATAATTTTGAATGGAAAAATTAATAAATATGGATATCATTAAAAGTAAAGCCTTCTGCTCAACCAAAAATCCAAAATCAACAAGAGGAAAAGGGAAGACATAGCTGAGGGAAAGAAAGTTAATACATATTTCAGATAAGAAACTTATATTCAGAATATATAAAGAATATTGATAATTCAATGATAAGTAACCCAATTAAAAGTGAGCAAAATATTTGACCAGACATTTCTCCAAATAATATTCACAAATATTTAGTAAGCACATGAAGAGATGCTCAGCATCATTAGTCATCAGGGAACACTGAAATTCAAACCACAGTGAAAGACTACTGTATACCCATCTGAATGGGTAAAATATTTAAAAACCCATAACATGAGGGTTAGCAAGGATGTATAACGACTTGAACTATCATTCATTATTGGTGGGAAAGTAAAATGATAAGTTCATGATTTAAGAACATAAAAATTCGTGGATAAGTAAAATACTTTGAAAAAAGTTTGGTAGGTTTTTTCTTTTTTCTTTTTTAACAAATTAAAAATACACTTACCATATAACCTAAGAGCAATTCTACTCCTAGATACCTAAGAGAAGTAAAAGCAGATATCCATACAAACACTTTTACACTAATGATCATAGCAGCTTTACTTATAGATAAAAACTGGAAATAAACTAAGTGTCCATCAACATGTACATGAATAAACAAATTGTGGTTATTTAAATAATGGAATGCAATTCAGTAATAAAAAAGGAACAAACCATATATGCATAACATGGATTACTCTCAAAAAACATGCTGGCCAGGCACAGTGGCTCACACCTGTAATCCAAGCACTTTGAGAAGCAAAGGCAGGTGGATCACTTGAGCCCAGGTGTTCAAGACCAGCCTGGGCAACCCAGGAGTTCAAGATCAGCCTGGGCAGCGTGGTGAAACCCCATCTCTACAAAAGATAAACAATTTAAAAATTATGTTGAGCAAGAGAAATTTGGCGCAAAGGAGTGCATATGATGCTACTCATATGCAACTTTAGAACTGGCAAAATTAATCTCTTGTAACAGAAAACAGGTCAGTTTTTGCCTATAAACAGGGAGTATGGGTTGACTGCAAAGGGACATGAAAGAAATTTTTGGATTGCAATAATTGTTTTATATTCTTCCCTGTGTGTGTATCTGTGTCCTAATCACTTCTTCTTATAAGGACAATAGGCATATGGGATTAAGGCCCACCCTAATGACCTTATTTTATCCTAATTATATCTGTAAAGGCCTTATCTCCAAATACAGTCACATTTTGAGGTACTATGGTAAGGACTTCAATATATGAATTTTGAGGAGACACAATTCAGTTCATAACATTTATACAACCCAAAATGTATTTGTACGTAATAATTTATAGAGACTATATCCCTGACTGGGATGTCACAGGAGTCTCAAATAATTATTGGTCAAAAAGCTATTTCAGAGCAGTCATGGTGGCTCACACCTATAATCCCAGCAATCTGGGAAGCCAAGGTGGGAGGATCACTTGAGTTCAGGAATTTGAGACCAGCCTGGGAAACATAGTGAGACTCCTTCTCTACAAAAAATTTTAAAAATTAGCCAGGTATGGTGGCATGCCCCTATAGTCCCAGTAACTTGGGAGACTGAGGTGGGAGGCTTACTTGATCCCAGGAGGTTCAGGCTGCAGTGACTGTGATTATGCCACTCAGTCCAGCCCAGGCAGAAGGAGATCTTCTCTCAAACAAACAAGCAAAAAACCCTTGCCTCCATGCTGTGGATCTTAGCTTAAATTTAAAAAATTGAAAAGAGAGAGTGGGGAGGCTGGGTTTGAGGGAGAGATGGGCGAGAAATTTGCCTGAATGGCAAACTTTCAAACAAAGTTATCAAGTGATAAAAAAATCTTTACTTGTTTATTTGTGTCAATAATTTGAGTACCATATTATTTAGATTTTGAGAGTTTAAGAGTAGTCTTTCTATTATTACCCTATTGTAAGGGAAGATTTGGAGAACACGCCTTTCTGAACTGCAGCTTTCTCAAGTGTTTAAGGCTGACACTGCTGAAGTTACACCTGCTTGAACTATTTTTTTTCCCGAAAGGAACTAAAAAGGTTACACTTACATTTCATGGCATAAATAGAACTTTTCAAAAAGGTGTTTCTTGTTCAAGAGAAAGAATATAAAGATAAAAAATCATTTCAGATGTCAAATGAGAAACCCAATGAGTTGATTTCCTGTGACAACATTCCCATGGAGGGAAGAAGGATTGCATCTGAGAAAAAAAAATGGGGCATAGCAGTATAAAGAAAATCTCTCTTTTATTGATAGTCTCTTCAGAAACGGTATAGATAAATTCACCCTCTTAGAAGAATCGTTTGGGCTGAGCAATTACCTTTACAGCAAAGGTTAAGCGATAGTGAACTCTACCTTTAGAATGAAATCGTTAACAAAATCCTCTCTGAACTCTGAAATACGCTATTTAAGACCAATTAAGATTTCTCAGCCAGTGACATTAATCCTCTAATACCTTTGAAAGACCATTAGCAAACATGCATGTGTATGTGGGGATGTTCAATGCTTCCCAATAGCATTGGAAAGTAGAGAAAAATCAGTCCATTCCGAGACACAGCAAGGTTACAGGAGACATCGTCACCCCCACTCCCACCATAAATCCTGAAGTCCCAATTCAGCTCACTAGAAAGCATAATAATAACCTGCTAGGCTTCCTGACAGAGAAAAAACAGGGTGCCTGGATAGTGAAGTGCCTGTGAGTATCTGTTCTCAGCTGATGGGAATTTCCATGCTTGGAGGAACACAACATTAAATAGCAAATAAAAAATCCCATGACGGATTGTGAGGGGGAACAAAAGACAGAAAAAAAGAGTCATAGTTTAGTACATTGTGTGATTTTTTTTTTTTCGAATAGTTTCTCTTTTTCACCCAGGCTGAAGTGCAGTGGTTCGATCTCGGCTCACTGCAACCTCTGCCTCCCAGGCTTCAGTGATCCTCCTGCCTCAGCCTCCTGAGTATCTGGGACTACAGGCACATGCCACCACACCCAGCTAATTTTTGTATTTTTTTGTAGAGATGGGGTTTGCCTTGTTGCCCAGGCTGATCTCATACTCCCGGGCTCAAGAAATCAGCCTGCCTTGGCCTCCCAAAGTGCTGGAATTACAAGTGTGAGCCACCATACCCAGCCAGTTTAATAAATTAAACAGTGCTTTTTTTTTTTTCCTGCTTCTTGGACAAGGGGCCCATATTTTCGTTTTGCACTGGGATCCTCAAATTACACAGCCATTCTTGCATATTTCCCTTCAGAAGCCAAGGTGGTAAGTACTTTTCAGAGAACAACCTGAATTCCATGGCTGACAGGCAAGCTCACCTGGTGGTCCTGTGACTTCTCTCTGAGGTGGACCCAGCCTCTGAATCCAGCTCTTTACCCAACCTTCCATACGTGTTTGCTTTTCTGTAATCCTCCTCTACATCTTTACTGCATTCCTGGCTCTAGCCCATTCCCATTTACTGTTACTCTGGTTTGTTCAGTTGGTTCACATTTGACTTTTAATCTGGAAGCTCACCATTCTCCTTTCTTTTCAGACATTTGTAAAACATTTGGTGTAATGGAAAGGACAAGATACTTAGAATCACAGTGTCCTGAATTTAATCCCGGCTCTGTTATTCACAGATATGTGAACTTGGGTGATTTGTTTCAGCTTCCGGAGCCTCAGTTTTCTGATCTGTAAAATGGGAAGATAAATCTTGATCTCCATTTCCTTGATTACCCAGCCAGGTGGGGCATCTAGAATTAAATCCTGGCATCTTTGCAAATCAAGTCAGTACTTCTATATATGCTTTACTAGACACGATCAAAGGCTTTGTTACCATGTTCAGAAAATACAGGTCAGAAAATATATCTGAGTTCCCATTCTCTCTTCAAATTCTCTTACTCCTAAGCAGCCTCCTAGTCTGCATCCCAGGGTCAGCATGTAGAGGCTCCCACTCTGTATATTCCTACCCAAATGACCCATGGTTAGGACAGTCTGGTAGCACTGATTTTGGTTTGTCCCCAAAACATCTCTCCTTACATGGCCATTCAGTTCAATGAAGTGGAAGAGGCAACAAGCAAATGATGTTTCCCCTGGGTCCATCTCTCTCATCCCAAATCCTTGCCTAGCTCAGATTCCAAGACCCCGCCAGGAACTCAGACCCCAAGCCTCCTCTTTTCATGAAGAGACGCTCAACATCATTGCTGTGTTTTCCTTGTGCACTTTCTGTCCAGCCTCCTTTTTACCTTTGGCCTGTTTAGACAAAAGACATGATGTTTAATTATATCATCATCTTCATCTTTGTGAGAGTAAAAATTTTGAAACAAGTATTTCACCAGAAGACATATATCCAAGAAGCAACCTCTCCCAGTGAGCTCCACACTGGAGATGGTGGAAGCATCTTTCTCCTCCCTGGGGAGAAGAGCCAGAGCCAGCAGGGTATACCCATGGTTTTATAGGTGGGGAACCACAGGCATCAAGATGCTGAGTGAAGCTCCTGGAGATCAGAGAGATTTTGTGAATGAGGCTCTCAAACTTAGGCTGGTTTACTTCTCTCATGGTTTTACAATGGAGGAGATTTATGTCTTGGCTTTTCCTGTCAGAAGCCTCCGAGTCATAATATGATGATGGGTCTAATCCTTATGGATTTGGGTGTGAAGACAGAATAGTTTTGGCTACCCTCCTCCCCACTCATGTCTCTGCTTTACGGCAAAGGCAGTGTTCTCAAGTCAGGCAGGATTCAGAAATGAGGTGTGCACCTGGTTGCAAAACCAGCTAGGGGAAATCCACCCGATTAAGGATTTTAAGAAATGACCTTCCTGTGGTTCTGGCTCTCAGCTGAAAAAACCCACAAATTCACAGGTCAAGATTATTTGTGGTCTTTTGACTGTATTCAATAAGATGATCCTCGGAGAGAATAATCACAATCTTCACTTTTATTGCCTCGCACAAGGCCTGTCACATTGTAGGTACTCACTCAAGAAATCCGAGTTCAAAGAATGAATCTGTTCAGTCTGGTCTGAGAGACAAGACAGGGAGACACTTGCAGTGAGGAATAAAGGGCCCTGCCAGGGGCTGAAGAATCCAAGAGCATTCAGCTACTTGGAAACTTTTATCTACTTTATCCACCTATTCTGCCATAAAGGCTGTATCCCCTCCTTTCCATCTCCATTACCACTTTTTAAACTAAGGCCCAAATAATCCCTAGCCTAGGCCATTGTAGCACTCATCTATTCATCTATTTGTTTCCAGCACTGACAAGCATCTTCTGCCATTCCTGTGCTCCCTTCAAACTGCCACACAAGTCATGCTTCTGAAATGTAAGGCTAATCCTTATTCTCATCTGATTGCAACTTTTCAATGACTTACTATTTCCCAATACAGTGTTCTTAGTCTTTTATTGTAACACCCAGCTCCTCATATGCCCTGCTTTTTAAAATCTCAATCCTCCCAAAGTTTGAATATGCTTCGTAGTGAGGTCTCCTCTCTCCTTTCTCTGAAATGGCAGATCACCAGTGCCCTGAAAACATTGAACCTTGTGTGTCAAGAAGAGTTTGTGTATCTTTATGTTTGCTAATGTGCATTAGTAAAACAGTAGGAATTTATGATATAAAAAATGCTTTGAAAAACTATATTCTGATCTGGTTTGGCTCTGTGTCCCCACAGAAATATCATGTTGAATCGTGATCCCAAGTGTTGTGGGGGGTGCCTGGTGGGAGGTCATTGGATCATGGGGGCGGTTTCTAAGGGTTTAGCACCATTCCCCTAGTGCTGTCTCATAATAGAATTCTCACGAGATCTGGTTGTTTGAAAGTGTGTAGTACCTGGCTGGGCACAGTGGCTCGCGCCTATAATCCCAGCACTTTGGAAAGCTGAGGCAAGCAGATCACGTAGGGTCAGGAGTTTGAGACCAGCTTGCCCAACATGGTGAAACCTTGTCTCTACTAAAAATACAAAAAAATTAGCCAGGTATGGTGGCAGGCACCAATAGTCTCAGCTACTTGGGAGGCTGAGGCAGGAGATTCATTGAACTCAGGAGTCAGAGGTTGCAGTAAGCTGATATTGCACCATTGCACTCCAACCTGGGCGACAAGAGCAAGACTCTGTCTCAAAAAAAAAGAAAAAAGAAAAGGAAAGAAAAAGGAAGTGTGTAGCACCTCCCCTTTGGCTGTCTCCTGCTCTGTTACGTGAAGGTGCTTGCTTCCCCTTTGTCCTTCCACCATGATTGTAAGTTTCCTGAGGCATCCCAGTCATGCTTCCTGTATAGCCTGCAGAACTGGATATCAATTAAACCCCTTTTCTTCATAAATTACCCAGTCTCAGGAAGTTCTTTATAGCTGTGTGAGAACACACTAATACACTGCCCAAACAGTGATTCTATTATTTTCTTGTAGGCATACATCATGGTGAAGTATAACTACTGGAAGGTAGAATTCACACATTGCATATAAGGTTTTTCATAATCTGGTCCCTGTTGACCTCTCTCACTCCTTGCCAGCTTACTTCATCCCTTGTGTCCTCATCAACTCCTTGTGCTAGTCACTGTGAACTGCTAGCAATTCGTTCATTCACCATGCTGTTTCTTGACCTTATACCTTTGAACATGTTATTTTCTCTGTAAGAGCCAACATTAACTGCATGTTTGCAATGTACTGAACTCTATTTTTATTGTTTTACATATTTTAATGTTTTGACCCTCAGAACAACTCTAAGTTACAATTGTTAATATTATTATAAAAATGGAAACTGAGGCTCAAAGAGTTTAAATAACTTGTCTAATCTATGAAGTCAATGGTGATACAGCCAGAAATTGGGTACTCCAAGATTGCATGTATTTAATCACTGTGCTGTAGCTGCCTCTCCTATGGCTTCCTGGTAAACTCCTATTCATTCTTTAATACTTAATGTTACCACCACCGCCTCCATGAATTATTTCCTGGGCTCTTGAGGTAGAGTTGAATGTATGTTCTCTTGCATGCCACTGAATTCTAGACTTGACCTCTGGGATAGCTCTCAACAGAATGGAAGGGAATTGTTGGTCCCACCCCATGCACCCATGGGGATTTCACCTGTGCATCTCCGGTACCTAGACTGTACATCAAAGATGGTCAATAAAATTTTGTTGAATGGAATTTCACATCCTTTACATATGAATCATTTCCTTTTTTAGCCTCAGCTTTGTGAATCAGCTCTGCCTCCCAGTTATACTCAGCATCTCTCTTCCGGAATATGTTTTTAGCCTTAGCAAACACAAAAGCATCTTTACAGGAATGGGAGAAATATTGAGGTTCAACTCTAGTTAGATCAGCAACATACAGGCGGACAGCTGAATTGCTGAGGCCAGCTTTACCCAGCTTCATGGAATACATTCCATTTTTTCATGATGACATACTTGTGTTGTTTGATATATGGCTCTACTCTACCAATAAGCTGTTCCTGGATGAGTTTATGCATTCTTGTTCCATTATCTGTTGCTACAAAACAAAACAAACTATCAAAACAAACTATCCTCAACCTTGCTAATTTCTCTTGCTCATGAATCTGCAGTTGAGGTCAGGCTCAGCAGGGATGATTCATCTTGCTCTGCATGATGCCTGGAGTATCAGTTTGAGAGAATGACTGAGAGTGGGAGTGTTTGGGAGCTGCCAGGCTAATCTCTCCTCATGTAGTCTCAGGACCTCACGATGTCGTCCCTCCATGTGCACTTTCTAGCATCATGGCCTCAGGGTGGTTAGACTTCTTACAAGGAACTTGGCTTCCCAAGAGGGAGTCCTCGATGCCCAGTCAGAAACTCCAAAGCTTCTTATCAGCTCATGTCTCCATTTTAGGACATTATTTCTGCAATATTTTTTTTGCTCAAGCAAGATGCTAAGCAAAGGCAGTAAATAAGACACTACTATACTCTTTTGCTCAAGCAAGAGGCTAAGCTTAACCCAGAATCAAAAGAGCAAAATCAGATTCTACCTCTCAAGAGGATGAGTTGAAAAGAATTTGAAGCCATTTTGCATTTACATTAATACCCAAAGCCAAATAACAAGTAAAGCATGAATTAAAAGAGACATAGGCATACAGAATGCGGTAATTTAGAAACCAAGAAAAACAGGAGATCCAAGCAATAGAAGACCTGAAACACAGAAGAATGGACACACCATGAGCCCAGAGAAAGAAGCGTTTAAGGACCACTCTTCAAAGTTTTGTGTTGATCTGAGGGATCTTCTCATCATGAGAAAAACAATAAGGGCTAACATGTATTAAGTACTTGTTACATATTATTTTCTCTTTTAAGAGGTTTAAATCTATTCACGTATTTCATCCTCCTAATGGAAAACTGAGGCCTTAGGAGGTTAAATGACATGTCCAAGGCCACATAGCTAGCAAGTAGCAGAGCTAGAATTCCAGCTCTGACAGTTCATTTTCACTGTTAGTGTGCCAATGTCCCATTCCATACACATCACCAGCTCTAAAATCTAGGGCTTTTTTTTTTTGGTATAGTTTCTGGGCAGATGTGTGTGGAGGTAGAACATCTTCTCAGTCTTTGAATCAGCTCTAAGCCTCTTAGTCTTTAGCTTAAACAGAGATTTTTAAATTACATTTATCAGGAACAAGTATATACACTCCCAGATGGCACTAATGGGAAGCCAGGGTAGAGGATAACTGGGCTAACCTGCTGAGATGCCACATTCCAAAAGTTAGCCCCGGTTTTGATTTGATTTGACTATGACACCCAGGACCCTAACTTAGGTCCTGGTTTACTGAGTGGATGAGAGAATGCAGTGAGTGCCACATGAGTGAATGAGTCTGTCTCCCCATCCTGCCTGCATCAGTTCATCTCTGTGCAACACCTTCTTCAGAGGCAGGAAGCCCCATGATAACAGGAACTGTGCCTGGCTTGTTCTCTACTTTATACCCAGCATCTTGCAATGTTCCTGGTGTATTACAGACTTCGAGTAAAGAGGTGTTAAAGTAATGGGCCGATGAATCACAAGCACTTATCTACAAGGGTCTACGTGGCAGAAAAAGCAAGGAATTTGGAGTCAGGAAGACCCAGGTCATAATCTCAGTCCTACCTTCTGAGAGAGTTGCAGCTTATATGGCAGTGATGTTCTTAAGTGCAGTAGATAAAAATAACACATAATCAGAATCACCTTTGAAAGTCTTTCTAAAGGTGCCTCCACTAACACCGCCAGTGTGTCTCACAGAAACAGATCTCCGTTTCTCCAATCAAGCAGCAGACCAACATGTCATAAGAAAAATATTTACCTTTAAGCTTTGCAGCTTGTCAAGGTGCTGCCTCTCTCGGCAGCATACAGGAAGGGAGACCGCCATCCCCACCCTCTCCCAACATCAACGTTATAGCTCCCTGAGTGCAATGGTGAGCACAATTAATGGCCCACACTATTTACATTTTTATGTGTATGTCATTTTATGATACCTATTTTATATTAATATATAATTTTAATATAACAGGTACTTATTATTTTTAAAATTATTTTATTTTGTTTTATTTGCATTCCTACAAGTTAAATGCTCACATAAAACCCCAGTTTGCTTCTTTGTCAAGCAATATGACTGCTCCAGTCTGTCAACAAGGAAGGAGTAGGGGGAAAGGGAATCATACAAAAGATCAAAGAAACCAGCATGACACAAGAGAGCAGAGACAGGCTTTGTACAGTACACAGTCTCCTTTCTGACTTGCTCCAACAAAGTCCCTCTGGGAATTCTACCCTGTCCTCTCCATTTAATTAACCAAATGCTCTGGCAGTGTTAATATGTACCAGGCACTATTCTAAGCACTTTATAAATAATGTCTCCCATGAGCACATTACTCTCATTGCACAGAGGAGGATACTGAGGCATAGAGAGGTGAAGCCATTTGTCCAAGGTCATTAACCAGTAGGGAGCAAAACTGGGGTTTGGGTTCAAGCCCAGAAGGTGTGGCTGCAGAGTCCCTGCTATTAACTGCTGCTCTAAGCCACCTCCCCTCTTCCTTCCGACAGTCTCCTGGACACTCAGCATCTGTCATAGGCACCACTGCACTGGCCTCTATTCTGGTCTCCTACCTTCAGTCTCGACACCCCCAATACATCCTTCAAACCTCTATTCTACACAGTGTTTAATGAATCTCTGAAATGGGGCTCTGAACATGCAACCTCCCCTGTCTTACCTGCAGTAGCATTTGCTTGACAGGATTTCTCAGAACTCCCCATCAAGGTTGTAAGACGAACTTTTCCAGGAAATGTTGTATACTCTTCTCCTTCTCATGGGGAGAGATGCCTTAGTATGTTAAAGGTGTGAAGGAGCCTGAGAGTAAAGCGCTCACCTTAGCTCAACCCAGCACTTCCCAAATTTACTGGTGTGCTGGCTTTGTTCATGCAGTGGCTCCTCACATCTTCCACGGTGAGTGCTTTACAGAACAGGTCTTGGGAAAAGTTGTCCTGCAGGATCAAGTCTAGCCTCATATTTTGTCAAGCAGTGTCTCCCTTATGGCCTGGCCTGATGTGCCCTTCCCTCTCCCTTGCTGCCTCACTAATTTCCCTTATTTGAACTTGCCATCTCCTTTCTTTCCTCTCTGCCTTTGCATCTGCTGTTTTCTCTCCTTGGAATGCCCTTCGTTTCTCTCCTGGTCAACTCCTCATCATTTTTAAAACCAGTTCCAATATTCCTCCCTCTGTGGCCTTTGCTACTTAGCTTCGTTTCCCCTACTTCACAGTGGGATACCTTCTCCCTCCTTTTGCTCCCTGTAGCTCTTTATTCATATCACTGTTTATTTTAAAGCTGTCATGTTTTCTATCACTTTAGATCATTTTCTTTTATCTATTATAGAACTTTTCTTTTAAAGCTGTAATTGAGTGTATATTATGCATCAAGCTCTGTATTAAGCATCTTATGTAAATTTTCTCATTTATGCTTTATCAAAACCTTATGAAGTAGATGTTGTTGTTATTATTATTGGCATTTTTTTGAGACAGGGTGTCACTCTGTTACCAAGGCTGGAGTGCAGTGATGCGATCTTGACTCACTGCAACCCCTGCCACCCAGGATTAAACAATGCTGCTACCTCAGCCTCCTAAAGTGCTGGGATTACAAGTGTAAACCACTGCACCTGGGTATTATTTGCATTTTAGAGAAAAAAATCTGAGGTGTAGAGAAGTTATAAACCTAAGATTACTCAGCTCCTCAGTAGTTGGAGCCGGGATTTGAACCCAGGTATTCTTGGGAACTCATTATATTCATGTTAATTCTACAGATCTGTCTTCTTTTCTAAAATGTAATGATTTCAAAATGGACCCTTCTTACTCATTTCTGTACCCTTAGCTGCTAGCACAGGATCTGCTAGGGAGAATGTAATAACTACCCGTGTTCAGTAAATGAACTATTACGTATATGGATGGAATGACTAGATGTATTTCCAAATGATGAAAATGAGGACTCTTTAGGCTTAACAGTTCTTTCCCCCTGACTTCTAACCCATCAAGTGAGACCCTTCCCTCTGCCATGTAACCTCTGATAGCAGGCAAAAAAATAACCTGAAGAATCTTGGCTCCACAGTTCTCATCAGAGATAGGATGAGCTCTGGATTGCATACATTTTGCTGAGACTCATGTTTTACTGTTAGTATCTACCAAGTACTCCCAAAATGCCAGGCACTGTTCTTAAGTGTTTTACATGCATATTCATCACAAAAACCTGAAATAGGTGCTATTATTACCGCCCCACCCCCCCAATCTTAGAGATGAGGAAACTGAAGTACAGAGAGATTAAGAAACCTATCCTAGCTCCCACAGCCAAAGAGCCGTACAGCCAGAATTCCAAGCCAGACAATCTGGATCCAGAGCCCACACTCCCACTCTGCATTCAATATCGTGTCCCCAGCAGACTACGCAAAGAGAAAAATCATAATTCCTATTCCAGAGAGTAAGAAAAATGGGGCTTCTGTTTTGTTTGGAATTTGAGTGACCAGTTGTCTGATGTCCTCAACAAACCTGTTGCTGGCTTAACTACATTTCCCCAGGATTCTCATTGAGGTGAGTGCCCTGCCTACCATCTGTTTTCATTTCTCTCTTTTCCCCACTCCCTTCCCAGTCCCACAAATGCATATCAACATATGCCTTTAATAACTTGAGAGATTCACTTAAAAAAAATAGAATTCAGACTTTACAAGCAAACTCATTTTGATAGAGGTGGGGGTGGGGGAGGAAATATGCCTCTGTATGCAGAGAGATTATGTTGGAAGGACAGAGCAGGAGCCACATCAGGTGAACTGAAGACTCCTGAGCCGGAATGAGCCTGTAGCCAATTGGATAATAATTGTATCATTTATTACCTTATTGTCTAAATCATGTCTTTTGAGTTTCCTGACTCTTAATTCAAGAAATCTCCTCTCAGTGCTCAGGTGGTAAATTATTTATCTGCCTTTCTTCCTCTTTCATTAACCTTGTCTCCCTATGGGAATGCAGCAGTTACTAGCAAGTTGCCCTAGACAGAGCATGGTGGAGCAAAGCCAGGAGAGGTTAACCCCAAGTCCTGCCAGGGATTTTAAGCCGTGGCGATGAATTCCAGGAAAGCAGTGCTGAAGGGAAGTTCAGAGCCCAACTTTCAGAACCAGAATGTGTAGGTTCAGATCCTACCTCTGCCCCTTACAAACCATAGGTGCTTGAATAAATTATTTCATCTTGCTTTGACTCAGTTTCCTCACCTGTAAAATCAAGATAATAGTATCCACCTCATAAGGCTGTGAAGATTATATGCTTTATGCATTTATAACGTTTAGAAGGAAGGTTCAGTTTTGTTGTTGTCATTTTGATTGCTGTTGGTAGATGAGTAGTTGCTGGCAAGAGGGACTGGTTAAAAGGGAAGAAACTGATTGAAAGTCTTCCATTTATTTTCATTGTCTCTCCTTGGTTTTACTCTTTCAAACATTTCTTGATCAGTGGCTGGCCTAATGCTAAGAATTCCAAAAGAAATAAGATGATAAATAAATGAACAAATAGCCAGATGATAGATAGATAAGGCTATCCTGTCACCCAGAGGCTTAAATCCTCCTTGAGAAGTTGGATACAATAACAGGAAACTTCCATAAAATGTGTTATGTGCTTAGATAGACAAATGTAAAGCATTTAGGGAGAGCTGATTAAGAGGAGAACATTGAGTTTCAAACTATACCAAGGATGAGTAAGATCGAATGGTGAATTGAGATAGGAATGGGATTCAGTGTGAGACCACAGCATGACCATAGCATGGGGCAGTAAAACAGGCCACCTGTCAGTGAGGCACAGAAGCTATGAAGTTTTGCCACATTGCAGCAGAAAGCTTAGGGGATGAGGTAGATAAGTAGGGGGCCAAGTTATGGATGGCATGCCAAGTATCCTTGGATTTTACCTTGGTTTTTCAATGAAAATATACTCTACCTCTTAATGGAAGAGTGATAAGAATGCATTTTAGAGCAGTATGTGGAATAGAAGGTACAATTGCAACCATCTTTGGAAAAATAAAATCTACATGGCACAAGAAGGACACTCCCAACAAATGTTTTCAGATATACAGTAGTCCCCCCTTATCTGTGGTTTTGCTTTACGTGGTTTCAGTTACTTGTGGTCAACCACATTCCAAAAATATTAGATGCAATAAAATATTTTTAAAAAGAGAGACTACATTCATATAACTTTTATTACAGTATGTTAATAGTAATTATTGTCAAGCTTTTAGTATCCCTAATTTATAAATTAAACTTTATCATAGGTAGAATGTATAGGAAGAAAATATAGTATATAGGGTTTGGTAGTATCATGATTTCCAGCATTCACTGGAATTCTTGGAAGAATCCCCCATGGACAAGGGGGCACTGCTGTACTTTCATTAAGAATATTTGCTCTGAGTGGCCCTGGTGTTTCAGACAGTCAGAGGAACCTCCTGAGATCACACGGAAAGAGAATCCATACTTCTGAGTGCTATTTCATGCAAGAAAGAGCACTAGAGTAGGAGACCAGAGACTTGAGTTTGAGCCCAGCTCTTCTACTTATCAGAGGAATGGTCTTGGGCTTATTGTTGCTTTCTAGACCTCAGTTTTCTCTTCTGCACATTGAAGACATTAACAAAAACACTTCCAATTTTTTTTTAAGAGAAAATGGCAGTTTCAATAAGATACTATAAGGGGTTTCACCGCAACTGTGTCCAGCCTCCTTAATTCTTCTGCTGATTGACTCTTCTTATGGAGGTAGCATGACCATAAAAGGCCTTGGATTATCTAGCACAGTTTTGGATCAAGCCGGTAGTTTTAGCACAATTGTGAATAGCACCCCCCCTTTACTTTCAATAATGTTGCAATTTAGTTAATTTATATATGATCTATAAGTTAGATCATATATAATTTTATATAATTTATATATGATAATTTATTATATAATCACTGTCATGACAGGACATATGACTTCTTCTTAAGGAGAGAGTTACTAGCTATCTTTCGTCTTTACCTGTTAACATTTGCCTTATTTTGTGGCTAAAGCTTCATTAGGTCTGAGAGCTGACTCTCAGTGTAGATTCTTCTGATTGTAAGCAACAGAATTCAATTTAAAATAGCTTAAGTCCAAAATAGAATGTACTGGATAGGTTCTAAAGTATCTTGCAGAAGCTAAGGACAGCCAGACATCTGGGGACCTAGAACAAAAAACCATAATGTTATCAGATACTCAAGGGGTACTATCTTTAGGTCTTTGCAGTTTGTGTCATTTTCTTTCTTTCTTTCCAGAATGGCTTTCTCTGCATCTCCAAATACATCATGATCAGAAGATGGCTGCCTATGGCTACCATTAGTTTTCCTCAGGTAGAGTCATGCCCACAGACTAACTTATTACCTATGACTACTAGTTTCAAATTCCTTGGAGAGAAAATGTGATTAATCTACCCTAGTCCAAATTGTTAGGAGTAGAGCGGACAAACAAGGCACTTGAGGGCCCATCCGGTGGGTGTAGAGGATACTCTCATAGAAAGTGGTTGTGTCAGCCCATGTCCTCCAGGAAGCAGATGTAAAGACAAGATAAAACTAGACAAAATATGTTCATGGAAATGCCTATGAAATAGAATGTTAAAGGGAGCCAGTGGATTACATTCGCTGTAAATCTGACCCCAAGTTAAGGAAGGAGGGAGGGTAGGAGGAAGGACGGAAGGAAGGAAGGAAGGAAGGAAAGACGAAAGGAAGGAAGGAAAAAATGGAGGAAGGGAGGAAGTGAGGGAGGAAAGTTGGAAGCATCTTAGACTAACTCTAAGTTCCAATGAGAATTCAGCAAGGCCATTAGAGAATCCTTACACCAAGGTTGATCATCAGAGGATCCATGTCTCCTAGGAACAGGTCTGCCTTGGTACCCCTGGTAGACTCAGTCATTGACTGGAAGTAGCCATTGGGAGGAGTGCCTTGGAGCAAACATGGCCATGAACTTCAGAGCTCAGCAGTTTAGGCCCTCAGTTGATTACACTCTCATAGTTGAACATTTGAAAGGCACATTCCCATAGCCACAATAGCCTCATTTTGGTCTCATTCAGAGACCAAAAAGTGTCTAAGTAGCTGGTTCCCCAAAATGACTTGAAGTTTACTCAAAGCTCGGGTAGGAATTTTTATTCTAGTCCGAAGGAGAAAGCAGAGGAAATAATACTAAGTAGAGAAATGAGACTGAAAACTGGAATGGGAATACTCTAAGACAACTCATGCTTTCTTTCAACAAATGTCTACTGACTACATGCTATGTGCAGACAGCGTTCCAGGTTCTAGGAATACAGTGGTGAATAAGGAGTGATTCTGCCTATAGTCTTTGAAGGGCTTATGGACCAGTGACTCAATGATGAGATTCTGTGATAAGTTTTATTAAAGGGATAAATACAAAATGCTAAGGTTGCACAGAGGATGGATACTTAACCTTGTTGAGTATTGGGCTGTCAAGGAAGGCAGATTGGGACATCAACACTGTCTAGTCTAATTCTATCCTCATGCTATATCTGAGAAAACAAAAACCCAGGTTGGTAAAGTGCCTTGCTCAAGGTCAGGCCTTCTGTTCATTATTGAGGGATGGGTTTGAGAACTCAGGGTTCTTGAATTTCACTTTATTTCTAGGCTCTATGCCTGATGGCAACTTAATTATTGCTGATTCTAGGTAAGGATCCATTGCTCCCAGAAGAGCCAGGGGTTGTTATTATTTGCTTTGACCCTATTAACAGCAAGACCAAAAACATGGATGATTAAAAAATCAAGTTGATGATGCTGCCTTTTAGAACTCTTTGAGGGTTTCTGAACAATCAGGAAACTTCAGCCTGTGTTTTCAGAATATGCTGTCAGGGAAGGTCATCTGAATCATATCCATCAAATGTTGGGGATGACTCACTGTCAAACAAATCTCACTTTAAAAAAACTTGTCTTTATAAATACACAAGAAGAAATCACTTCTGTTGTTTTTGAGAGGGTTCTTCATTTCCTCTGCCTTCCCTCTGGCCCCCACCCTGAGCCCCTCAAACAAAAGGTCCTGCAGAAGAGGTACACACTCCCTAGCTGCCAATGGCCTGACTGGCTTTGGGTGTCCAGCATCCCCCAGAGCAGCTACCCTCCCCTCATTTTGTTCTTTTCTGGCCCTATTCAGACTGACTCACACTGAAGCCTGAAGGCTTTGCCACTTCAGGGTTATGGCCTGTGGGGAAGGGAAAGAGCTGCTTGCTGCAGCCAGTGGGTAATTTAAGATATGCATGCAGCCCAATAAGAAGCTGTTACTCAGAAAAGGCTTCCAGGCAATTTACGCCAAAGGCTGAAAGTTCCCAAAGAGAAGCCTGAGGCTGTATTTCCCTTTATTGGGTCATCAGTGGGAAGGGGTCTTCTAAGCCATGTCATGAGTACCTTTTCTCCCAGTTTCTTCTTCTGGATGGGTCCGTTACCTGAACTCCTCCTTGATGGAAGATGTTTACAAGCACAGCCGAATTTACTCATTCTCCTGCCTTTAAACAAGCTTTATTTAATTTTGCCAGAAAAAAAAAAAAACCACACATTAAGTTTCTCAAGGAGCTGCAGCAGGTCAAATTATGGCACCTCTTTGGCATATAACTTTAGGACCAAAAAAAAAAAAAAACAAGCGTAAATAAACCAAGCCCATCCATTTGACTAGAATTAGCAAATCCCTTTCCCCACAAATCCACCTTTTAAAAAAATTATGTATCCTTGTAGAAAATACAGGAACAAAAGATGGCTAAAAGAAAAGTCTCTCATTCTTCCCACACTCCCCTCACCTCCAAGATTTTTACTGCGAACATTTTGGTGTACATCCTCTCATACTTTTTTACCAAGTCCAAATATATACACATAGATACACATACATGCTTTTTTTCAATTATTCTGGAGCATATTTTCATGTTAATATAGTTTTACAGAATAATTTTTAATGGCTACAGAATATTTTATTATTTAGATGTACCATGATTGATTGATCAACATTCTATTGAATATTTAGGTTGTTTTCTATTTTCAGAAAAACCCCTTTAATCTTCACCCCAAGCCCCTCCTAGCACCATGGAAATTTAACAAAATGGAAATATGTTGGCTACTTCTCTCAAAATCAATAGTTCTCAATGAGGGGTGATTTTGCTCTCTAGGGGACATTTACCAATGACTGTAGACATTTTTGGTTGTAAAAACTAGGGGACTGCTACTGTCTTCTAATGAGTAAAGACTAGAGATGCTGCTAAACATTCTACAGTGCTCAGAACAGCTTCTCGCAACTGAGAACTATCCAGTCTAAAATGTCAGTCATGCTGAGGTTGAGAGACTCTGCTCTAAATATTGATCTAATTGTTGTTATAAACTCAAGTGAGCTGTCCATCAGAAGATCTCCACACTGGTCTGCTTTCTCATAGAACACTGTGCTGGACACAGAGTGATAAAAATTCAATTCCTTCCATGCACTGAATCACACCTTGTGTTGCAAAAGCTCTTTTCCCAGATCAGTAAAAACTGTGCTTTTCCTTGTCCATGTTGCTCTTAGCAACCAAACTCTCAGTCTTTATTCAATTACTCAGTCTGTAGTCACATGCTGTTGAGTTACAGGATCCCTCTTGCAGCCATACCATTCTCTTTTCTGGCCTCACAGATAATTTCAAGGACTTCACTTTACTTACTGGTTACTCCATTCCCCATGTTGATCTTCATTTACTCCTTTTCCCCTCTACAAGGCTGTATAATTTCCCCCCTCCCTTCCACCTATGAAGGTGTCGATGGTCACATGCATCCTTGATGCCTCCCCTTCTTCTAAGAATTCAGAATCCATTCTCCTGTCATAGGCTAATCCTTCCATACAGGTCTTATGTAGCGCCCCTTTATGCCTCCTTTAGTCACTGCCACAATGCTACAGTATTGCACACTGCAGCATCCTCAAGGGGCCTCTGCTAGAGCAAAGCTCAACTTTCTTTCCCTGTCCATGATGGCCTGTGTTTTGTCAACTTGGCTAAGGCTGGAAGCCATGTTTCTCAGGCCACTCTTCCCTGTATGGCTGGGTCATTGATTGCCAGTAGAGGAACCGGTGTGAAATCTGGAGGGCAGAGGTGAAGCAGAAGACACTGTTTTCAGAAGGTCATCACAATTAGACATGATGACAAAGGAACAGATGCAGGAGTGCTAAGTGGGTGCCAGCTTGTTCTTGCTTGCCTCCACTTTGGATCTAGCTCATCTTCATGACTGCTAGCCCTGCTGACCAACAACTGCCCCAGGTCCACCAGCAGACCCACAGAGGCAGCAGCTCTGCAGAGCCAACAGCTACCCCAGAAGCAGCAGCTTCCACAGAACTCCCTGTGAGCTCCCACTTTGCGGTCCCACTTAAGCAGCCAGACCTGCTTTTAGTATTTTCCTGCAAGTTCCAAGTGGCCAACTGCACCAGGTCTTCAGGTAGTCTGTTTAATGACTGTTCCTTTGAGCCTCCAACTCCCTCTCTCCAGACCACTTCCACAGCCCCTTTCACATTTGTATAGAAACCAATTTCTATAATGAATCTCTAATTTCTATATTACTTATAGTAGCTGTGTTTCCCTGAGTGAACCCTGTCTTATATACCTTAACTGATCGTCTTATTCAAAGAACTGTATTGGGCCTTACCATGGTTAATTCATGCCAAGATAATGAAGCTTTAATTGCAGATACAATCATATTCCCACCTCCTGGCCCTAGGTCACCTGAGATAATCCACCTCAGGAGCAAATGACCTTGCACAAGTTTCTTAACCTCATTGGTTTTAATTTCATTACCTGTAAAATGAGAATAATAGCACCTCCCTCAAAGGTTTGTTGTGAACATTAGAACAGTGCCTAGCTTATAGGGAGTACTATGAAATTGCTTGCTATCGTGAGTATTATTAGCATTGTTATTATACGTTTTCAAATGACACTGCTCTTTCATGTCTCCTGACATTGCCATAGCTTGGGCTTTCGGTATTTTTAACTATTGCAAGAGCCTCCTAACTGATCTTAACTCCAGTTTTACCTCCACAGTGTTGCCAGAGCAAGCTTCCCAAGATAAATATTTTCTGTACAAAACTCTTCAATGGCTATCTATGATCTAAAGAATAAAGTACATACTCCTTTGCTTGCCTTATAGAACTCTGCATGTTCCACCCCAATCTCTCTACCCTTATCTCCCCTGTGTATAATTTATGCATGGTTTGTTGACAGTGTTCTGGGTCTCTATTAAAGACATCTCCTCCTACAGCATCCCCTACTTTTCACTAACAGACTCCAATTTGGAGTTTGGTTCAACAATCTGCCCTCTGAAAAACTTTCTTTAAAACCTCAGTCCGTTCCCCAGGCCTATCACAGCCACCCCTTCTTCAGTGTTCCCAGACCTTTAGAGTATAGTTTTAATAATAATGATCTGTTTACTTATCTCTCTCCCACATTAGGCTGTGAGCTCCTCCAGGGAAAGGACAGTGTCTCTTTGATCTCTAGATACCCCAGTGCCAACCCAACACCTTAATAAATGTCTGATGAATGAACAAATGATTGAATGAAAACCCTTTGGAAATTTAGATATTGCTATTCAACTCTAAGAGTGAAGACTGAGACTTAGCAGGGAAAGTTCCCTTTATAATAATGCTTGGTGGAATTTATTTCAACACCATGTAAGACCAGGAAGATTTTGTCTTGTTTTCTACTTGCATTATCCAGCTTTAGCATTTCCCAATTGTCAGTACTTGCCTGAGCTATGTTCAAGGGAAATTCTCTGGAAATGCCCCCATGTAACCCCAAAGGCAATCTGCCTTCTACGACAAAATCCACAGGGCTATTTAGTATGTGCTTATTTGTTTCCACGGGTAATATAACATTGACAACTGAGATTGGGACATTTCCAAAAATCAAAAACCTGCTATGGATTGAGGCTTCCAGAGATCAGCTCAGAAGTTAGTTCCCTTTTCCTACTTCTAGGCCCAACCTTCCACTCCTAGTTATACTTGCCAAGCACGTGTCCAATTTGTTACCTAATTATGGTCCTGCTCCATCTCTAAGGTCCCCCGAAGACTAAGTCTCAGGCAGAGTAAGCATGACCAGCCTTCTTCCTAGTCATTTCAGGGTAATAGTGGAAAGGCCTGGAGTATGAGTGGAAGGGCCTAGAAAGCATAATTTGCAAACCCCATGGTGCCTTTCATTTGAAATATTCTGTTTCTAGAAGGTTCTTGCTAATAATACAGAAATGTATTCCCTGGAGATAGTGGATTCTTTCAAGGGAAAGAGACAGAATAGTATCTTTAAAAGGAATGAAACTTGCAAACTGTTTTAAGGGATGAAGTGTAGAGAAAGATCCTGGCATGGAGGAGGTGGCAGGATAGACAGGTGGGTGTAAATTGTGAGCAGGATCAGAAGTAGTTGGTATGAGAACTGGGAATTAGAAGACAATTTTATTTTCCTTTTTTTATTCACATATTTTTTACAAGTTTCTTTAGCTATTTTTTTTTTCATTCTTTTAAGTTCCAGGGTACATGTGCAGGTTGTGTATGTTTGTTATATAGGTAAATGTGTGCCACGGCAATTTGCTGTACCTATCAAGCCATCACCTAGGTATTAAGCCCAGCATGCATTAGCTATTTTTCCTGATGCTCTCCCTCCCCCCTTCCTCCACTACCCTACTGACAGGCCCTAATGTGCGTTGTTCCCCTCCCTGTGTCCATGTGTTCACATTGTTCAGTTCCCACTTATAAGTGAGAACATGCAGTGTTCAGTTTTCTGTTCCTTTGTTAGTTTGCTGAGAATAATGGCTTCCAGCTCCATCCATGTCCCTGCAAATGACATGATCTCATTCTTTTTTACGGTTATATAGTATTCCATGGTATATATGTACCACATTTTCTTTTTCCAATCTATCATTGATGGGCATTTGGGTTGATTCCATATCTTTGTCCTTGCAAATAGTGCTGCAATGAACATACACATGCATTTATCTTTATAATAGAATAATTTATATTCCTTCGGGTATATACCCAGTAATCGGATTGCTGGGTCAAATGGTATTTCTGGTTCTAGGTCTTTAAGGAATTACCACACTGTCTTCCACAGTGGTTGAACTAATTTACATTCCCACCAACAGTGTAAAAGTGTTCCTATTTCTCCGCAGCCTCACCAGCATCTGGTGTTTCTTGTTGTTTTAATAATCACCATTCTAACTGATGTGAGATGTTATCTCATTATTGTGGTTTTGATTTGCATTTCTCTAGTGATCAGTGATGTTGAGCTTTTTTTATATGTTTGTTGACTGCATAAATTAAAAGACCATTTCCAATATTAAATGACTTTAGTGCCTACATAGTAAATGCAAATGACCACTGACTCCATTGAGCCTACTGTTGCTTCCAGGTTAGGAGTGATTGTATTAATAATAACAGTTAACATTTTGGGAGCTGATATATGTCAGGCATTATACATATAAGCATTATCTCATTCAGTGCTCATTATAACTTTATACAGTGGGATTATGATTATTTCCATTTTAAAGATGAGGACATTTAAGTAAAGAGAGGTCAGGGAACTTGCCCCAGGTCAGTTAGCCAGACAGCAGGTAGAGCCAAGTTGTAAACCCAGGGCATCAGAAGCCTAATTCAACAGCTTTCAACTGCTGGGCTCTACTGTAAATGAAGTCTGGAGTCCAGTTATGAAACAGTGCTCTCTCCCTTTAGCAGCAGCCAGCAAATCTTTGCCTTCCTCAAATAAAGTTAAAAGAAGAGCACGGCCTCTTTCCAGGTTTTGGTCCTGCTCACTCTGTTTTTGCTGGCTTTCTGAATTTTTGAACCCTGCCTCAACCTCTTCCCACATCTCCTTCATAGTAGGGGGACCAACTTGTCCCATTTTGCTCAGTTTTAGCATTAAAATCCCTGGTTCCAGAAAACCACTCTGTTCAGGGCAAACCAGAAGAATTGGTCACCCTACTTCATTTCAATATCTTACCCTTCCTTGTATTTAATTGTATCTGATTTCTTATCCTCTGATTTGCCCATGTGTTTGGCAAAACTTAATTCTACCTACACTGCCCACTTTGAAAGTAAATGTATTTCCAAAATTTTACCCAGAAAATGCCAAACTCTCTTAGTATTCCTACAAATATATTTTCAAGATGATTATGACCTCCCCAACACATATATGTGTGTGTATCTGTACTTTTTTTATATATAGCTACAACTCCTATGCGTATGCCTTGTGGTTTTCTTTTGTTCTTAGTTAACATTCTTTCCCATTATGCCCACAGACTCATATGTATTTAAATGTGTCATACTACATCTTATTGATGTTTCAGTTTGCTTAACCTGTTGACTGTTTAGGTACTACTATTGTGCTGTTCTCTCATGAGGCAGTGGGAAGAGTACTGGCCCTAGAGGAAGAAGATCTGGGGATTAATGTCAGTTTTGCTCCTTACTAACTCTGTCAATTTTCTCGAGAGAGTAGATGGCGATAATATTTTCCCTGTTGAACTCCCTGGGGTGTTATGCAGCTCAAATGGCATCATGAGTATGAAAGCTCTAGGTCAACTCTAAGTCACTATTGAAAAAGTTATTATTATCATAAAAGGTGCCACTGTGGAACAAAATCAAAAAGGAGAAAATAAACATCAAGCTTGATGTGGTTTGGCTCTGTGTCACCACCCAAATCTCACCTTGAATTATAATAATCCCCACATGCCAAGGGCAGGACCAGGTGGAGATAATTGAATCACGGAGACCATTTCCCCCACGTTGTTCTCATTGTAATGAGCGAGTTCTCATGAGATCTGATGGTTTTATTAGGGGCTTCCCCCTTCACTTGGCCCTCATCCTCTCTCCTGCCACCCTGCAAAGAGGTGCCTTCTGCTATGATTATAATTTTCCTGAGGCCTCCCCAGCCATGTGGAACTGTGAGTCAGTTAAACCTCTTTTCTTTATAAATTACCCAGTGTCAGATATTTCTTCACCGCAGTGTGAGAACGGACTAATGCAAAGCTTATTACTGAAAGAAAAACATAATACCGTGGTACGAACCCTTCCCAACATTTTTTTCTATGTCTATAGAGATATATATTAATTTATAACAACTCATTACACTTGCTTTGCATTTTGCTATTTCTTACTTACACTATTGTGAATGTCTTTGTATTTGATGCTAATAAAATACTAACTTACGTTATAATGTATAATGACTACATATAATTCTGAAGTATGAAAGTAGCATGATTTATTGTAACAATATTATAATTTGGAACATTTAGATTATTTTAATATTATTCATGCTAGAATGAATACTTTAAATTATATTCTTAATTATTTCCTTAGGATACATTCCTAAAAGTGGAATTTTGAGGTTAAAAGTTAAAGTACATTGTATGAATCATGTCTTTTGGCAAATGTCAAATTTCCCTTCAAGAAATATTGTAACAATATATATACACACCAGGGGTTCATTTCTTCATACTCTAGGCAACATTAGACATTAACATTTGGGTTTGTTTGGTTTTTGCTTGTAACTTTGGTAGGGCAAATGTGTCATTCTTGTTATTGATTTAATATCACTGCTCTTTTCATTGAAGGAAACTTCCTATTTTGGTTTTCATTTCTCTAACAGAGAGATATATACTATCAAAAGGCCTAAAACTCTCTTTTCATTTTGTTTTACTATACTTATTTGAAAGATACACATTTTATGTTCATCTTTCCAGTGGTTATCTTAAACATTTTACCATACCAATTCAAATATACACTTTTAATGTGTAAAATAAATACATTTCTATATCCCCTTGACAAGCTAAGGATTTTGGTTTACTTTTATATCCCTCTGATTTCCCTGCCCTCATCCCCCAGGTCAGCTGTTTGTTTTCTACCTATGGCTATTAAGTCTTTATAGTTCATTAAGCTGACTGAAATTCTTCCAGTCCAGGATAAAAGCTAAGCTGGCGAATGGACCGGAGAGACCATGCACTATGCAAATTATCTCTAAGGTGGCAACTTAAGCAAAATAAAGAAGACTTTATTATCTCATCATCTCATGTGTCCAAAGATAGGAAGAAAGTCAGACATCTATAGGGAATTGAACCAAGAAATCAAAAACAGTTGAGAACTCAGCATGCACTTCTCATCTCCCATCCCCTCTTCTTTTAGTATATCAATGTTTTTCTGAAACTTTTCTCTGTTACTCAGTCTTACAATGCAGAAATCTCCCTTAAGAGTCACGGGAATGACTAGAGTGAGACTGGAATTTCTTTATCCCACTTCCAAATTTCCAGGAAAGTGACTATAATTGACCTACTTTGAGTCAGGTGACAACTCCCAGACAAATTGGCTACAACTAAGGGTGAGATTGCCTGGCAAAAATCTGGCTTCCTATCTCTGTGGAGTATGGTCATTTCCCAGTGAAAGACCTAACCCAGTGAATATCCACTACAGAGTGAAACTCCCAGAAAACAAAAGCATTAAATCATTAGAGTAAGAACCTTGGTGTGTGAATGAGATATAGAGGTCAACAAGCACAATGATTCTTGCTTGAGTAACTTTTTCAAAGTACAGCTGTTTAGGCTGTACCTGGATCTACTAAGCCAGAATGTATGGGGCAAATAAGAGGGGTATAATACCAGATGAATAAATTTAGGCCCATGGAAGGAAAATAATTTGCTTTGGGTCATTCAGCAATTATAGACGCAACTGGGATTAGAACCGAAGACTTTCTAATAAAGATCTATCTGTGTGAACTATGCTAAGCCCATGCATGCAAGAGCCAGGGACTGGAAGAGGTAGAGGCCTGGGAAGTTCACGTATGTTCTTGCAAGAGGGAAATGATGTTGGAAAAATGCAAATGTTTTGGGGATACAAAATTGCTCCAGGAAAGACATAATTTTCCTATATTTTATTATGAAAATGTTCTAAGCTTTAGTGTCTTTGTTGACTCCGTACAGTTGCTCTCTGGGCTCAAACCAGTCAGCCTTGACCCAGAAAGTAGAAAAGTATGGAATACTGGCGACCTTCATAGAAGCATAAATTCTATCACTGTGGTTGTGGTTACTGGAGTGATTTTGGAAGTTATTCTTTTTCACTCTCCAGTATCTCTATACTACCAATCTATCAAACAATCTGTTCAGTTTTTTGAAATTAGACCCTAAGTACATAGAATTAAATTAATCATAATCCATGGTTCTCAAGTCACTCCTGTCATTGGTCCAAGTGTGGCCTTCTTTTATTTCTTACCTTGTCAATTTTTTAACAATATATGAATTCGCCTCCCAACATTGACACCAGGAACTTTGCAAAAACTTGCATATACTCATACATTCCTTCTTCTTTCTCCCCACCCCCTTCCAGGTGACATAGTTACCAACCTGAAATCTGTGTTTGTCATTCCTTTGCTTTTCTCTGTGGTTTTATCTCATCTATATTTTTTCCTAATAAGCATTTTTTAAAAATTTAGTTATTTTTAACTTTCTAAAAGGGTTATAATCTCTGGACTTACTATTTTTACTTAAAATCATATTGCTAAAGGGGAAAAGGGTAACTTCACAGTAGAGAAGCCTGGCAGATACCATTTTAATCAAGGGATCAAAGTGAACCTCATCAGTAATGGGACAAATCAAAATCATGTGCTTGATAGGATGCAATGAAAAGAACACAGCATTGCTTCTGGGATATCCTTGCCAAAAATACATAACCTGAAGCTAATCATGAGACTCATCAGACCAATGTCCCACACTGAGCGACAGTCTATGAAATAACTTTTGTGTAATCTTCAAAAAATGTAAAGGTCAGGAAAGTCAAAGAAAAATTGAAGAACTGCTCCAAATGAAGGAGACTAAAAGGACATGACAAGCAAATGCAAGGTGAATTCTGAACCTTGGAACTGACAAAACTTAAATGAAGTTTGAGAATTATGTAGTGGTTGAATATTAAAGCAATTTCCTGATTTTGATGGTTGTATTGTGGTTATGTAAGAGAATGCCTTTCTATGTAGAAAATATATCCTAAAGTTTACATGGGTGATGAAGCAGCAGACTGGCAACTTATTCTTAAATGGGTCAGAGAAAAAAAGGCATTTGAACTGTACTTGTAACATTTCTGTAAGTTTGAGATGGTTTCAAAATAAAACAAAAATAAACATAAAAAGTATATTGCTAAGATTCATCCAAATTTTTTAATATTCCTGTAGTTAATATATTTCAACTGCCAAGTAATTGTATTAGAGTTCACTCTCTCACTGATGGATTTTGAGTTTTCTTCATTTTTTTCTATTGTGGCCAGTGCATCTGTCAATGTTACCCTATGTGTCCTGGCACGGATCTGAAAAACTTTATCTTAGGTATTGCTAGGTGATAGGGCATATTAGTTTCCTATGGCTGCTGTAACAACCACAAACATAGTGGCTTAATGTAACAAAAATTTATTCCTTTATAATTCTGGAGGTCAGAAGTCGGAAATGAGTTTTACAGGGCTAAAATCACTGTGTTGGCAGGGCTGGTTCATTCTGTTGATTCTAGAGGAGTATCTGTTTCTTTGCCTTTTTTGGTGTCTAGAGGCTGCTTGTGTTCCTTGGCTTGTGGTCCCTTCCTTGATCTTCAAAGTGCATCAGTCCAATCCTTGCTTCCATCATCACATCATCATCTCCTATCACTCTGACTCCCTTGCATCTCTCTTATAAGGTCTGCTGTGATTATATCAAGCCAACCTAACTAGTCCAAGATTATCCCTAATATGGACAAGCCTTTTTTGCCATATAAAATAACATTCACAGGCTTTGTGGATCAGGATATAGACATATTTTAGAGGCCATTATTCAGTTTACTATACAAGGTATATGAATATTTAAGTCTATTTGAAATTCTACCATTAGGAATCATTTTCTTTGACTTGTTAAGTGCCTCCTTTTAAATGACAGGTACCCTGGAAAAGAGAGAAATGATAATCCATTATATACGTAAAATATTGGAAGCATCTCAAAGACATCCCTCATGCTCACTGTTTCCTTTACTCCTCACAATTCTATCTGCAATGAATAGGGCAGGCACCATTAGTGTGAACCATAGAAGTTGCTGATATTAGATTATCTTTGACCTGCAAAAATAGGATTTTCATCTCTTCTAGCCTAATATTATATCCCCATTTTATAGAGGAGGAAACAGCCCTGAGAGTTTAGGTGATTGTCTTGGGGTCATGCAATTAGTAAACATCAGAGCAAAACTTCAGTCAAGGCCTCTTGACTCCCCAAATCAATGCCTCTTCTACCAGGTCATGTGGAAAAAGCTTATAGGTGGGACTATTATCATTAAGTGACCTTTATGGTAAACTGTGGTAAACTACTGATTAACTAAGACATGAGGAGTAGAAAGGGAAGGAGATTATCATGAAAAATCTGAGAAGAATGGAAGAATTACCAATAGCTCTAAGTCAGACTTAAAGAAATTCCACTGTAAACTTCTATTATGTGAGATGGGAAGGGCTAGTGGATTAAAGATGAGGCAGAATAAGGTAGAAATCTATATCCTGTTCCTATTCAACTAGAGCAGTAACTCCAAATTTTCTGAAGCCCTTTAGGGAAATGAGCTCATTTCAGGTTCCTATTGCACCTTCGCCAGGGTTCACACACACCTAGACAACCAAATTTTGAATACAAGTGCACTGACAAATTGACCTAACATTTGTCAGGGGCTAAAAAAGAAATACAGGTTCTGCTGATATAGGAAGGCAGGTTAGCCAAGATCATGAAGGGTTAGGGGATGGGAATGTATAGTGTTAAAAAGACCAATGTATGTGCTATAGATGACATAGTGTCTGGCACATGACAAGATGGAAATTAGGGACAGAATAGGAGGGTATTTCCTATTGCTGCCGGCTAGGAAGCTCTGCTGCAGGAAACCCTGGACATCCATCACATGCGCCAGAACCTAGACTCTGCCCAACCTCAGTAGGTCATTTTTTCTCTCTGGTCATCTGTTTTCTCATCCTCCACATCAGATGATTTAATGGTTTGATCTTCTAACAATCTTCCAGTTTAGATATTCTACAAGTGCTTCTATTTAATGCAGAATGGGATCAAAATGACCCAATTCTTCCAAAGGCAAAAAGGGAGCCTTCCTTCTTCCTTTCTTGTAGGGTCTCTGATTGCTCTGTGGAAATGTCATTTCCCCTCCTAGGACACATATTATTTAGAGTACAGGGGATACACCAAGTCAAGTAGAATTTCCCAAAGTCGTCCCATAGACCAGTAGTCCCAAAAGACTTCCTTCAAAAAACATTTATATTATAGCAGAAAATATTCCATTTATAATAGCAACAAAAGATGAAATATCTAGAAATAAATTTAATAAGAAATATGTGAGATCTATAAGATAAAAAGTTTAAAACTCTTGAGGGATTCAAAAAAATTTTGAATAAATTGAAAAAGTATCTTTTATTGTGGGAAAGAAGCCAAAACCTCAAAAAGATGTCAATTCTCAGTAGGCAATATATAAGAAAAAAAAATCCCATTAATATACCAACTGTATTTTTTGGAAATAGATCAGCTAGTTTTAAAATTCATTTGGAAAAATAAACAAAAATGTACATCCAGGAAAAGTCAGAAAAAGAAGAATGACAAGGGGACAAGGCCTATCAAATACTAAAGCATGCTATAAAACTTTAACAATTAAAACAATATGCTACTGATGAATGGAAAATGATCCACATAATAATTAAGTTTTAAAATAGACCTAAATATGCATAGGAATATAATAAATAATTAAATTGGTGATATCATTGGAGACAAGATGAGTTATTCAACAATTGTTGCTAGCACAACAGGGTGATCATCTGTGGGGGTGGGGAAAGGATGTATAAACCACACCTTGTTCTAGTATAAATTTCAAAGTAATCAACTATTTAAATGTAAAAATGTAAACAAAAGTACCAAAAAAAAATGGTGGGAGAATTATTTTATAACTTTGAATTGGAAAAAGATTTCTAACTATAAATTTTAAAATTTGAAAGCCTAATATAATTAAATTAGATTACATTTTAAATTATATATGGCAAAAATACCATTATCAAAGATAAAAGGCAAAGAACAAATTGGGAAAAATATTTTTCAACACATATAACCAAGGTCTAATTTCTCTAACACATAAAGAGTTCTTACAAATCAATAAAAGAAAACCAAGAACTCAATGGAAGAAGGACAAAGCTCATACAGAGTTCAAATAAAAAGGATATACAAATGACTTTAAATATATGAAAGAATGTTCAATCTCACTCGCAATAAGAAAAAATGCAAATTATGGCTACACTGAAGAAAACATTCTTCACCTACCATTTGGCAAAGCTGCAAAAATTTGATATGGGACTCATACACTTCATATATGTATATATACCTTAAAGTGTCAGTATTTTTGCTGTGTTGCCCCATTCTTTTCAAGATGGTGAAGGCATGCACTTGGAGTCAAACAGACATGAGTTTAAATTCTGACAGTGCTGCTTACCAGCTTGTCATTTTGGATAAATGACATTATTTCTTTAAGCCTCAGTTTTTTTCATCCACAGAATGGATGAGACAGTTTTGTGTGTCTGTTTTGGACAGCAGAAATACTGACAGGTGCTTCCACTTTCTGACTATTTGCCAGGTGTTCCACATGCATGGTTATCTCAATTCATCCTCAAAACCACACATTGAGATGAATATCTTTTCCCCCTTTTCACAGATTAGGAAACAGCGGCAGATGGGCTAAGAAATTAGCCCAAGGTAAGTGGCAGAATCAGGATTTTAGAAGTCTGGTTGAATGTCTACACTGTTTCCACTACGTAGCACAGTCTTTCACAATGTCTGAGAGGAGGTGCCTGTGCTATTCAAGCTTTCTTTTTCCTTCTTTCCTGCAATTCTCTTCCCTTTACCCTCAAGGTCTGGCAAAAAATCCACCCCGTTCCAGGTCACCCTTGTTCAAAGTAATGTCTTTTGCTCTTCCAATAATAATGATCTACACCACTCATGACCCAGTTTTTGATTCCTCTTCTACAGCCCATCTACCATAGCCAGGTACATCTATTTGAAGCTTTGACTGTGTACACCTTTTCTCTAGTGTATGCCTCTTTTTCGCCCATCAGCTTTCAGACTTTTCATTTCTGTATTCTCTATCCCTGGGGCCTCTCTGGTGCCTTGCACATTCTGGTCAAACTAAAACTGTTAAGCTCCTCCTCATCTTGTGTATTGAACTGTAGGTGGGAGGACCTGAAACCTCTCCAGCTGCCTGGCTTAGGAGCTCTTGGTCCTCCTCCATCGTCTCTGCTTTTTCTGCCTGGAGGCCCACAGTGACAGATCCCCTCACTTGTTCTCTGCCTCACAGGATTCACGGCTCAGACATACCCAGTAATAAATAACAACTTAGAAGATTGTGTCTGGTAGCTAATTGACTGTGTAACATAGGCTACCAGCCTCTGGGGCAGCACAGCATGCTGCTTGTAATTAATCACCCTCATCCTAGCCTGACTACCCAGCTATGTCAAATCACGGAACAATTAGGCATTTTCTGAGTGGGTTTCCCTGCCTAGGTTGGGAAAATGGGAAACATCCTATTAACGTAGCTTTCTGTAGGTTCTTAGAACCCTATTGATTCTATGAGAAGTCAACGCTGTGCTGGCACTGTGTTAAATGCTATAGGACTTGGCAATATGAGGAAAAAATAATCTGTGCCCTCCAGGACTACATAACTAACTAAGTTGGAAATATAAGACAAATTCTAGTAAGAATAATTTTCCACATGTCATATGACAGGTACAGATATATCCCTATGAGATAGAAGGTGCATTCTGACTAAGAAATGGGGGAGTTAGAAACATGAAGCACAGAATCATAATGTAGTACAGCAATTCGTGTTAGGTTCATCCATGGGAACAGTTCAAAGATATAGATTCCCAATTCTACCCAATACCTACTAAATCAGAATCTCTGAAGAGGCAAAAATAATAGTAATAATCTCTGTCTAGGTGTCTGAGAAATCCTATGCCAAATATGTTTAGTGCAGCTACCCAACCCACATTTATACTCTAAAAGCTTTGGCTCAGTCCTAGAAGGGTGGGTTGCTACAGCTCTCTGAGCCACGTAACCCCTCCATCCCAGCCTGCCCTTGCCATAGCATATTGTACTAGGGGTGTATACCAAACTGAGGCTGAGTCTCTTTGGAGTTGAAAATCAGAAGTTCTGACTGATTAGTTGAGTGTACTGGATTTAGAAGGTGAATTGTATTCTGAGTCTAAGGGAGCCATTTGAAAGCTGTACACAATAAGAAAGAAAGAGAAATTACTTCTATCCTTGAAAACCCTTTGGTCTCCAGTCCCTGTCCTTTGTGTGACACTTATACTTTTTGTAGTAAGTTTTACAAGAATCTTTATTTTCTTGTAGGATGCCTCCATTAGTTAAATATGCTTGTGTGAATTTCAACCTTTTCTCATAGACAATATAGTTTATAGGAGAGTGACCTTCTCAAAACAGAAGAAATTTCAGAGGCCAGCTATTCCAACCTCCCACTTAAGTCAGGATCTGTCCTCTCCACTTGACTCAAGGTGAAACTGCTTATCACTGTGTTTAGCAAAGTAGATGCCCAAAAAAGCCCCTGGGCCTTACACCTTCTGAAATAGGAAAAAATGATAACTCTAATTTGGATGCTTTGACTGCTAGAAACTGCTTGTTATTGGGCCTAAATATCCTATCCTATAAATTTGCATCATTGGATCTTCTTTCTGAAACCAAACAGACTAATTCCATCCCCCTTTCATCGTAATAGTAAACAAATTTTTAAAACAGTTTTCTCAATTTTTCCTCCTCATCTTTTCTTCCTCAAGGCTTACTCAAGATATTTACTGTTCTTTCAATGATCTCTACTCCAGACCCTTCATCATTCTATTTCCCCCAAAATTGGTTACTCCAATTTGTCAGTGTTCTAACATTAAAGTATGATGTCCAAAATGAGACAAGGATTCCCAGGGATATCATCATCCCTGTTTCTATTGTAGTCTTGGGAGGCAAGATAAGTTTGCAGTTCAAATGTGGTGTAGCAGTTTAGTCTCCTTTGCCTTTGACAATAATCCTCTGAGGTAGGTCTTACTCTTGTTCAGATTGAGGGAAAATAAATACTGGAGCATTTATTTGTCTTGTCTAAAGTCATACAGCTACAAAGTGATGGAGCCAGGTTGTTAGGAGCTAAATTGTGCCCCCATCCCCCGCCACAATTCATGTTGAAATCATAACCTCAGAACCTTGGAGAATGTGGTTGTATTTGGATCCAGGGACTTTAAGTAATTAAAGTAAAATTAGGTCATTAGTGTGGGCCCTAATCCAATATGACTGGTGTTCTCATAGCAAGAATAAATTTAGATGTAGACATGTACAGACAGAAGATCACAGGAAGACAGAGGGAGAAGCCACTCAGCTAAAAGCCAAGGAAAGAGTCCTCAGAAGAAACCAACCCTGCCAATACCTTGATCTTGATCTTGGATTTCTAGTCTCAAGAACTATAAGGAAGTCAATGTCTGCTGTTTAAGCCGTCCAGTCTATGGTACCCTGTTACTTCTAATACTTGTGTATTAGAACACTAATACACAAGTATTAAAACTCATCCTTAGATTCCAACTGCCATGTCTTCTTCCCTTTACTACAGACTCTTCTGCCCAGGTTTTCTTCCTAGACTAGCCTCATCGCAGGGCATGTTGAAAACATTGCAAAGGCTCAGCTGCAAACTGTCATGCGTGAGGTCTCTCACTGTTATGATAGAAATGAAAGCCTCAGAGTAATGACAAAGATGGAGCCCTTTGATTCAGGTCCAGGCATCCAGACATAGGACAAGTCCAGATGAGACAAAGGAGAGTGAGCCGGATCTGAGGCTTGGGGACCATTTCAAGTCTTCTCATGGAACATGTGCTCAGGCAGAGCTATAGCACCAACGAGGGTACCATCTCTGATATTTTTCTCGACAACAACAACAACAAAAATTTATTTGCAACAAACCCAGTCGCATCATTTAAATATAGCATAGGAGTAGGAAGGAGTCATACTGCAAGTATTATTTATTTCGAGGCATAGTTCCATGTCTCCCAAACACAACAAGCCCATCTCCCTCAGAGACTCATGTCCAAATCTGAAATGAACACACGAAACAGGAAAACCCATAGTCCTTCCTTTACAGCCCTCCACTCCCCGGCACTCCTAATCAGGCCAACTCTGAGCTACCAGGAAGCTTTTTTTGAGGGGTAATTGACAGGGGTTTAAGTATCACATAATGAAAATACTCGGAACTTTATTGTTCAGAGTATTGTTTGGCTCTGTGTTCACACTCAGATCTCACCTTGAATTGTGATAATCCCCATGTGTCAAGGGCAGGACCAGGTGGAGACAACTGAATCCTGGGGATGGTTTACCCCATACGTTCCATGATAGTGAGTTCTCATGAGATCTGATTGTTTTACATGGGCTTCCGCCTTCACTCAGTTCTCATTCTCCTTCCTGCCACCATGTGTTTGCTTCCCCTTCCACCATGAGTGTAAGTTTCCTGAGGTCTCCCCAGCCAAGCTGAACTGTGAGTCAATTAAACCTCTTTCCTTTATAAATTACTGAGTCTTGGTTATGTCTTTATTAACAGCATGAGAATGGACAAATAAATCTCATAAACATGTAGATCATGAGCATTAGAAACAGGTAGACTTCTATTACTCATTAGGTGTAGAGACGCAGCCGTGACGCGGTTAAGACGCAGTTAAGAGTGTCAGCTTTGGAGTTAAGGTATTTGCATCTGCCCCTTAGCACTACCACTTAATATAACTGCTTGTTTGTTTGGGGCCTTCATTTATAAAATGAAAGGTTTTCATTTGGAAAATAGAGGAAATACTTATTTTACAGGGTTATTGTTAGGATTAAGTGAATAACTGCCTAGCACATAAGTTTTTTTTTGTTTTTTGGTTTTTTGTGTTTTGTTGTTGTTGTTGTTGTTGTTGTTTTGAGACAGTCTTGCTCTGTCCCCCAGGCTGGAGTGCAGTGGCGTGATCTCTTCTCATTGTAACCTCCCCTTTCCAGGTTCAAGCAATTCTCCTGCCTCAGCCTCCCGAGTAGCTGGGATTACAGGCACCCACCACCAAACTCGGTTGGTTTTTGTATTCTTAGTAGAGACAAGGTTTCACCATGTTGGTCAGGCTGGTCTTGAACTCTTGACCTTGTGATCTGCCCACCTTGGCCTCCCAAAGTGCTGGGATTACAGGAGGGAGCTACCATGTCCGGTTGACACATAATTTTAACTTAGACGCTGATATTATACTCACTATATGCCAGACAGTGTTGTAAGCACTGTACAGATTAACTCACTTACTTCTCATATCTACTCTATGATGTAGGTGCAATTGTTATCTCTACTTTCCAAGTGAATAGAATGAATCATGGAAATGTTAAGCGATTTACCAAAGGTAAATGACAGAGTTGAGATACAAACCCTGAGGTCTTGGTTCAAGTTGACTCTAAACCACAACACTGTGCAGCACTCAGTAAGTCTTCCTTATTGTTATTATTAGGGGTGTAACCTTGAGCAAGTCCTTTGGTCTCTGTAAACCTCAATTTTCTCACCTATAAATTAGAGATAGCACCAATATATGTTGTAAGGAGATTATGCATGAGAACAATATAGCATAATATGCCAAATAAACAGTAGTATTCAAAAGATGTGTGTGTATGTCTGTCTCTCTCCCCTCTAGATCTTCTTAAACTTCTTTCTATGGTTGTAAGAACATCTCCAGCCTGAGGAGGCAGATACTGATCTAGCACAAAGGCTGCCTTGGCTCTGGTTTTTCAGTACTATCCCGAGGTTGTTTAGTCTGCTCTTCAGACCCTAAAACACCTTGCTTCAACTTCAGGGCATGTTAAATATTACCCCTCCTCTCTCCAAAACTGGAATGGCCCCAAGGATGAACTTTGGCAGAAAGACTTTTCTAGTTCTAAAGGGTGTGTCTGTCCATTTACTGTATTTCTGTTTAGATGGGAAACTTCTGAAATGATTGGAATGCTCCTTATAAACATTCTTAATTCTTACTTGTTTGCTCAAATTTTTTATCCCGTGGCCACACCCAAATCTTTCAAAGTGTTTTTAAAGTTGGCGATTTACAAAGGATCCTAGATTCATTTGTTGCCACTTTTATGATTGTCCAGGCTTTGATAAAAAGTATAGAGGTGAAAATAATGTGCTAGTCATACAATTTTTTCCTGATTTGGCTACTCTGACCTGGTCAGAGGAAGGCTAGCTGCAGATTTGGAGTGTAACTGTATCAGACATACAAATGTACTTAGAATCATGTTTCCTCATTTCCCTTCCCACCTACTCCCTCCAAGCAATTGACAGTAGGAAGACCAGGATTCTAGTTCCCTCATTACCCTAAAAAGTTCAGTGATCAATTACATCAAGGGTCAGCAAACTTTTTCTATAAAGGGCCAGAGAGTAAATTTTTTAGAGCTCAAGGTCCATTTGACTTTTGTCTCAACTACTCAATTCTGCCCTTGTAGCTAGAGCAGCTACATAACATGTAAACAAGTAGGCATTTGGTGTGTTCTAATCAAACTTTATTTGCAAAAGTAGGTAGTAGGCTGGACTTAGCTGGCAGGCCATAGTTAGGTGACACCTAATTTAAATCATAGTGAAAAATATCTTCATTGCAGAAAGTTTAGGAAAAAACAGAAATAAATAGTAAGAAGAAATAGGCAGTTTATTGTAGCCATCAAATGCAAGGACTCTGGAGGCAGCCTGCCTGGATTAGGGTTGTGGGATCTTGAGCAAGTAAATACCAGCTTCTTTATCTGTACAATAGGAATAATTATAGTATATTCTTCATATAGTTAGTGGGAGAATAAAATGAAATTATGCAAGTAAGAACTGGAAATCTGGTCTCTTAGTCAATTCAGCTGCTATAAGAAGATACCATAGATTGGTGGCTTAAACAAGAAATATTTATTTTTCACAGTTCTGGAGACAGGCAGATCTGGTGTCTCATGAGGGCTCACCTCCTGGTTTGTAGACAGCCATCTTCTAGTTGTAATCTCACATGTCAAAGAGAGAGAGAGAGGAAGCAAACTCTCTCCTATCTCTTCTAGTAGGGTATTCATCCTATTATGAGGGCTCCACCCTCATGGCCTAATGACCTCTCAAAGGCCCTACCTCCTAATCCCATCACGTATAGGGTTAGGATTTCAGCATATGAATTTTGATGGGGCTGCTTAGGAGTGGAGTGGGCACAAATATGTCTTCATAACACCTAATAAGCACTCTGTGCTTGTTAGCTGTGACAGAGAGAGGCAGCAGGGTATTGTGGGCGAATGTAGCCTCAGAGGCCAGAAAGCCTGAGTTTGCAGCCCAGCTCTGGCTGGCATTTACTAACTGCGTGACTGTGGGCAATTTCTTAACCTCTCCATGTCTTAGCATCCTCTGCAGCAGCAGTCCCTGTCTTATGGGGGTGTTATGTTAGATGAATGAATACACGCAAACTGCTTAGAACAGTACCTGACATTTTGTAATTATTTCAGATGCTACTTTCAAAATTATCGTCATTATTACTAATAATAAGTCAATATCATATGCCCTGATGCAATCATTATTAACACTTTGGACCCTTTCTTTTCAGTAATTTTATGTGGTTGTGACCACACTACTGATGCATATATAATTTATTTTTATTTGACATTTTATGTGATTACATACTCATTTTATTAAAAACCTTTTGCTAAGAGACCATTTTATTTGCTCTGTAACAGGCTATGGAGTGTGCGACAATTTCCTTAATCCTGGACATATTGTAGTTTCCAGTTATTGTTATTTGAAATAATATTGCTATAAATATCTGTGGGCACATAGCTATTTGTACATTTTTTGATTCCCTCCTTAGGACAATTTCTCCAAAGTGGAATTACTGGGGCAAAAGAGTATGCATATTTTAAGTTGCTATATATGTGTGCTCAGATTACTTCCTGTCTTTATTCATTGTGTGCTGCTATAATAGAATGCATCAGTCTGAGTAATTTATAAAGAACAGCACTTGTATATGCACATGAGAGAAAGAAAGAAGAAAGAAAGAAAGAAAGAAAAAGAAAACAAGAAAGAAAGAAAGAGGGAGGAGGCTGAACTTATCCTTTTATTAGGGACCCACTTCCTCAATAAATGCATTAACCCATTTATTAGGGAAGAGCCTTCCTAAAGGTCCTACTTCCCAACACTGTTGCATTGGAGATTAAGTTTCCAACACATGAACTTTTAGGGGACACATTCAAATCATAGCACCTTCCAACGCGGATGTACCAATTTATGGTACTTCCATCACATTCCCATTCACCAGACATTAATTTCTTCCTCTGTCAAGTGAGGCTAATAAAGCCAGGTTGAGGCTAATAAAGCCAGCTTGATCTTCTTTATACAGTTACTGTAAGAATCAATATGCATGAAGACATGCTTTGGAAACTACCATGTGATATAGTATTGTAGTCATTTCTCTTGGATAAAAGCATCTGATTAGGCCAAGTGGCATCCAGAGGTAGGGATGTTGTACTAAATGTGACCCTCCTCCAAGCAGCACTGAGCCTACCTGTGGTGTAAACGGCCAACACATCTAATTCAATTAAGATTATAGGTACATTATGGTCCTGACCAGCGTTTTAGACTAACCACAGTAAGCAATCATTGCCATGATTTCATGACTTTAAGTAACTGCTATCTTAATTTGGGTTTTCCAAAAAAGAGCACTGCTCACTGATGATGTGAAGCCTTTTCCCGAATGGGAAATACACACACAGTGGCCTATGAACAAGCGCCTTCTTCATTTCCATATGTGTCAGTGGCTATGAGTTTTTCTTACTTTATTTATGTGTCGATATATAAATTCCCTACAAGCCAGCCAAGGTATCATGAAACAAGCACTAAACACTGAACACAGAGACCTGTGTGTAAATCCTAGGACTATGACTTATTTGTTTGACCTTAGGTGAATCGCTTCTCTTGTCTGAACTTTATTTTCATGACATTTAAAATTAAGATACCAGTACTAATCTTACTAACATTTTGGAATTTGGAGGCGGCTTAAGTAAGATTATATATGTGAAATCACAAATTAAAAATCTAGCTAGTTGCCACACAGTAGGTGTTCCCTAAAGGAAATAAAAATACAAGTATGTCAAAACACCTAGTATATTACATGTCACTTAGCAGTTGATCAAAACTATTTGTCAACTCTGTTTCTGGAATAACCATTTGTTTATTGACCCAAGACTTTCGTTATTTGGCAACTTTTCCAGAAAGTATTTCTGGAGCCTTCTTCTAACTCCTACCTTAGATAGAATTGACCTGATTGAGTGGAGGCACCACTATTTTTTAAGCAATTTAGGTTGTTTTCCAATTTGGGGATGGGGGTGGTTTTGTAATAAATAATGTCAGGATAAAATATTTTTGCATAAAGCTTTCTCCACATTCAGGAATTTATTCACTACCCCCACCCCCCCATCATTTGGGACAGATTTCCCAAAGTAGAATCACTGGGTTAATGGGTGTACTGTTAAAGCTTTAGTTATATTTTCAAATTGCTTTCCAGAAAGTTTATACTAATTTTTACTTATATATCAGTTGTATACCTTAAATTTTACCTAACCCTAATACCACGATGTCATACTTTTCATACATATGTTTACCGTTGTAAATTGGGAGCTCATGGGGCCAGATTTGTTGACATTTGTTGAAGCATGAATTAAAAGGGAGAAAAGAAAGAAGGAAGGAGAAGGAAGGAAATAAGGAAAGAAGAAAAGAAGAGAGAGAAATAGAGACAGAGAGTAAAAAAAAAAAGGAGAGAAGAATATATAGACATAGAAGACCAGGCAGGACCAGATAAATGAAGCATGGAGAGGAAAGAGTTTCTGGTTTTAGCTGCCAGCACTAATTAAAGCCTCCTATGGAGCACTTTTCCTCGAAGAGAGGAAGGGCAGCATGTCACATACTATAAGGTGCATATACATGAGTAAATAAATTGCCAACCAATACATTTTTAAAGGGAGCCCATTATGCTTATTTATTGAAGCTTTCAAGTGTTACGTCGGATCCTGCAATGAAGTAAATTATTAAGCATCTCTGTATCTACTCTGGAAAATGTCATGGCTGCTTCTTTTGAGCCTTATTTCTATTTCCACTCTGAGTCCTTCTTTTGGGGCACTTGGAATAATTCTTTGTAATATGTATCACTAGAGCACCTCTTAAGAAAATGTCAGAGACCACCCACTCCCAGTTTTTGCAAAACTCTAGTAGACAGGAATTCTCTGTGACTGATTTTTATGGATGTAATAAATCAAAGTAATGTTTTTCATATTTATTTTTCTCTGGCTTCCTTCTCTTTTCTCCAAGTTCACCTGATTTCTACCACTTTTTCTTAATTTTGCCCCCCAAAAACGTGTTTGTTTGTTGTTTTCTTGCAGAAACTAGAAATTGGAAATAGTTGACCTGGAGTTTGAATGCAACTGGAGTTGTCAGTCATTTGACTGCCTCCAAAACCTGCAGAGATTTTACTTTCAAAGTGAAGGCAAAAATAACTATACAACTCAGTCAAATGAAAGCAAATGCAGAGGCTAGTAAATTAGAAAAGAGTTTCAATCCTATTTTTTTCAATTCTCTAGCTCATTGATTTCAGTGAATTCAAGCTTCCTTTCCAATTCTATCACCCTCAGCTCCTCTGCTTGGGACCAGGTGGAGAGAGAGTGAACCTCAAAGTCATGCAAAGGGCTTCTTAACCTGACTTGACCACTTTGGAACAGGATGCCTGTGGACAAAGGATTCAACCCCACTCAACGTCAGTTTTCTCAAATGCAAAAAGGGAATGTAGCAGTACTTATTACATTGTTATGAGGTTGAACTAAAAATAAGGTATACATGTCAAATCCCAGCATAGTTCCTCACTTTTCCCTATGGCTCACACTTTCTCCATATAGAATCCTAACTATTTTTCAAGATACAGTTCAAATACCACCTTCCAAATGAGTCATTCCTGGACCCACCTCTGATATCTTATATATGCCATCAGTCACACACACACGTCTTATATGGCCTATCATTCTTACTGCCTGGGGTTCTTTGAGACAGCCTTCGCACCCAACAGTTTTTATTTTTAATCCAGAGTGATGGGGATATAGATCCATCCCAATAAATCAGTATTTTTAGCCTAACCAACCCATTTAGCAGGGCAACAGTACTTAAGAATGGAAATGGCAAAGCAATCAGAAGCTCTTGTGGGGAGGCAGATTCCGATTTTATAAAACATGAGAGCTGCTATTTCATTTTCTCTTCCTGCGTGAGATCTTTTTGGTGGGTCTAGGCCTTATTCCCTCAACTAGAGTATAAATTGTTGAGGGCAGACAGTAAGTCACGTGCTTCCTTGCTTCTTTTCTTCATGTCTGGCATAGCATTTGCAGTAGATTTATTGAGAGCATTCCAACTGAATTTTTAGAGTTGTCTGGAATGTCAGGGAAAAAAGTACTTATTGAGCAAGGGGACAAACTTGGATGCAATGTATGGGATTTATTTGGGAAGACAATCACAGTACTTACCATAATGTGAAAGCAACCCCAGGAAAACTCTTCCACAGGAATATTACATTGCTTTTCCTTCATGCCTTCATCCAGCAAATGCAAAGTAAGAGCCTGCTACTATACAGGTCTCTGTTCTCAAAAAACTTACATCCAAATTGAGGAAATAAGTCTCTAAACCCATAAAAATGATCCTGGCAGCAGTCTCTAGATTAATGAAAATGAGATGCCAGCTCTCATGCTTGATAAATGATATGACTCATCTCAGATTAGGTTGGATTCTCATTAACTGGTCACAAATCTTTGTCCCTCATTTATCTAGGAGCTATTCAAGGGCAAGAGCCATGCATTAATCATCTTTCTATTCCAATGTGTAGAACAGTGCTCAACATTCATTCATTCACGCATTCATTCACTCAGTGCATTTTTAATCAGCATCTACTATGTGCAGGCCATAGTAGGAGTTCCTCTTGTCTCAAATCTTTCAATACTCCTGTTATTTTAAAGTATATCAAAACGTACCTCAAAGGAATGTCATCCGTATAATTTAGCTAAACAACACATTTTTAAAAAGCTCTTACTATGTGCTAGGCTTTGGGGAAATAGAAAATCAGATGGACATAATTCTTGCTCTCCCAAGGCTCTCAGTCTAGCCTGAAAAGACAGATTATTCTGAGCAAATATCGCATGTCCTGAGGGACATCTGCATCTGTGCATTTACATCTAATTGCCTCTCCTTTCCTCTTCCCATATCCGTTTCTTTCTTACAGCTTTCTCTGCTATGTGACTCAACTCGGTTTGTGTCCCTCCTAGTCCTTCCAATCTGACCTACCTCCTGCCCACAACCCAGCTTCACACACAGGCTCCTGGCTCTGGCTCACTGTTGGTTTGTAAATTATAAACCATCTTTGGGGTAATGCAAGTCAGTTCAATTTGGTTCTGGAGACCACCCCCACTCATTTACCTTCAGGGGGTATCCCCCAAGGCTGCCTAGGAAATAGTGTACAACAGCAGACACTCATTTTTGTATTTGCTAAATGAAGGCATGAATGAAGAGGCAACATAACTTTTCTTTCAGTGAAAAGGTTTGCCAGGGGTCAACCTTCATGTTATGATAAGTGTAAGTGCTGCAATTGTCTTCCTGGCAATGGAGCCTTTCTAGCACTCGTGGTCGAGGGGGAGGTGTGCTTTAAAAACCATTTTTAATTAGGCAATTATGACAATTAAATATTTGAGACTCGGGGTTCCTAACCCTTATTTGATTTCCACTTTAATTTCCTAATAATGCACATCTCTGTTCCCATTGTAATCTTTCCCTTTGAATCTGTGTAGGATTCATTTGCTTTGGATAATTGCTTCTCTATAAGGCTCTCTCTTGTCACGTTCACAATGATCTAATATTAAGTGGGGGGGGCATACACTATTTACTGTCATGAGAAAAATTCTTAGAAGAGTGGCGAATACCAGCTTTCTCATTATATTCCATTAGAGACAATGAAATAAAGAGGTGACAAGAGGAAAGCAGCTCTGACAGTTCTGATGAGAAATTACATCAGCGTGTTTCCTCTTTGTCAGGGTTCCTGAACTCAAGATAGAACTAGAAGGGACCCAGAAGAGGACACACAACAGCAAATACTTATTGAGTGCCTACTGAGTGTCAAACTCTGTGCTAGACATTTTAAAGACACAGCTCATTGGGTTGTGATCATGAGAGAGGTAGCTATTGTTTTCCTTATTCTACAGACAAGGCTCCAAGAGTACATTCATTGTCCAGTTTAAATCATCAGCAAATTAGTGACCAGGCTGTAATCTAGGTGCTCCTCAGCCCGTAGTCTATGTCCTTTTCACCCTATTGTGCTACCTCCATTGATCTTGACTTCAGAAACTATGTGACCTTGAACAAGTTATTTAACCCCTCTGAGCCTCAGTTTCTTCATCTGTAAAATGGGGGATGGAGGAGCCTTCTCTGTGAGAATAAAACACTGTATGTAAAATCCTTGGCACTAGATACACAATAGCTTTACAATTCAAACAGCTGTTATTACATCCTTTTTCAGAACAGGAGCTTGCAACTCCATAGGCACCTGAATCACTAGTGGGTAGCAACATGATATGACTATTGAGACTTAGTGTAGGCATCTGTAGGGCTGGGGCCTCAGACCAGGTAGCAGCTGCAGTGTCCTTGCCCCTCACACTGTGCAGACCCTAGGTGGCACTCAGCGTGTGCTCTCTGTGTTTGCTTTCTGGCTTAGGCTGGGAAGTAGAGGCAGGACCTCACCCTCTGCTGAAACTGGCAGGAGTCAGGCAGGATACTGTCTGGCATCTAGCAGAAAAACCTAGAGTCTCAGATAGGTCACTAAGCAGGGACTCCAGCAAGGGGGGCGGGGTGATGCCAGAATTTAGGAATCTGGGTATTAAAGGTCTAGGCTTCCAGGAAAGGTTTGGTTATAGGAGCAAGGCCCTAATTCAGAACCTATTTGACCACTTCTGACTGGCCATCACTTGTATTCCAGAAGATATGGGACTAGGAGCTAAGAACACAGCAGTAAACAAGATAGAGTTACTGCCCTCAGACAGCTCCAGGACTAAGAGGCAGGAGAGTGAGGCACATTAACAAATTTCTGTAATACAACATGACAAACAACTCTCATCAAAACATATATATGTGTATATATCAAAAGCCTCAGGAAGAACCAGAGAGAGAAGTTGCTGGAATCACCAGCAATTAGTTGTTAGATTAGGACATTAAAGTCAGACTGATGAGTAGCCAAGTCGCCAAACACTGCATGGAGCTTTTGAAAATCACCCCTCCCTACTTCAGCTGGAAATAGTCCCACAGAGAGAGACTCAAAGCCCGAAGCTGGAGGGATGAGAGTTATGGGAAGGCAGCTAGTCTTGGCAGGTAATTCTCTGTCCCCCACACCCTTCTCTGATATTGTTTCTACAAATACCCTCACACCTACTTGGCTGCATCCTTTCCTCTTACAAATACCATGGCAGACAGGAAGGCTTTGATCTCCACAGAGCTATCAATGCCCATTGTGACTGGAACACAAAATATTTACCAAGTCGCCAGGTTGATGGCTCCATGTCAGGTCTTGCTCAGATCAAATATGAGATGTTGGCTTTGTAAATCACCATGCGTAGCACCAAGAATGGACAAGAAGCTTGTACAACATCAAAGATGCTTCCTGCCTCTGCAAACCATGTGTGTTTTCCGTAGTACAGGATGTGATGGTAGCAATGAACACACACATAAACAGATGTGTGTGTTCACGTATTTCATAGGCACACAACCATGCATTTGGGGCCACAGGTAGACACTTGCACCCACGTATTCATTATTTCAGATGCACACCCTCACATGCATACACATCAGTAAACAGTCACAGCAATCCCAGTTGCTGTTGAGGCATTTGACCCATGTGGCGGATGGAAGTCCATCCTAATCCCAACAGCCATCTTCACTCAAATACCAGGTTCAGTGCAACCTTAAAAGCACAGCAGGCTCATTATGATGCTATTACCTGCATTTGTACAGAGATGGTGTGATTAGCCCATCCACAGAGGCAGTGGAGCCTGTCTGCTCGCCTGCTGCGGCCCACCCAACACATCCTTAAAGGAAATGGGCAGCACGGTGTCTCCACACCTGAGGTAAATCAGTCCCTGGCTGCCCTCCTTTTTGACATCTGAACTCCACTAATAAATCTGAGCCCTTGGGACAAGGGCCTTAAAAACTCAGTGACAGGACTCTTGAGTTGTCTTTCCTTTGTCCCCACCTTGCTTTGTGGCCTTAAAGGGCCACTTCCCATCTCAGCATTGCCTGATCTGTAAAACGAAAATGTTTTTCTAGATTCAAAACTGTCTATTCATCAAAAACTACTAAGAGGACGTAAAACATGTAGATTATTTGGTTCCAGACCTCATGAATCCAAATTTCCCTGGGTAGGACCCAGGAATATGTATTTCACAAGTTCCCAAAGAGATGCCAAATAAATATCTGTGTGCCAGGGTTGGGAACACAGTATTAAATGTTTCTAAAGCTTCTTTTTGGCTGCCTTTCTGATTCTTTAAATGTAGCCCCTTCAATACCAAGTGCTTCCCACTAACATAGGAACATATATGTGGGAGTATTCTAGAGATATTCTATATTAGTTGTCTATTGCTGTGTAACAAATGATCCCAAAGCTTAGTGGTTTGAAACTACAATAAATACTTGTTATCTCTCATAGTTTCTAAGGGTTAGGAATTTGAGAGTGGCTTGGGTGGGCAGTTCTGGCTCAAGGACTGTTATCAAGTTGCAATGAAGATGTGGACTGCAGGCAGCTGAAGGCTTGACTAGGGCTAGAGAATTTACTTTCACTGTGGCTCACTCATATAGCTGGCAAGTTAGTGCTGGCTCTTGGCAGAAATCCTTAGCTTCTCTCCACAAAGGCCTCTCTACAGTACACTTGAGTAATCTTACAATATGACCACTGACTTCCCCCATAACAAATTATCCAAGAGATGAAGATGAAAGTGATGATGCCTTTTATGGTCGAATCTTAAGTCAGACCCTCTTCCCCTGTCATAATCTATTGCTCACACATATCATCCCCGATTCAGTGTGGGAAAAGACTACACAAAAGTGTGAATACCAGGAGGTGAGGATCACTGGGGGCCATTGTGGGAAGTTTTGTGAAGGCCAAGCCTTGGATAGAGGACGTGCAGATAACAGTGTGCTAAAGGCACCAACAAGATGAGACTGGGGCAAGCTACCCACGCTGTTTTCTGAGCCCTGACAATTCCCGTCTTTCACTGTTCTGCTTAGGAGATCACAGATAAGCCCCTAAACTGTGTTTATCAGCCTTCTGATTTACATACACATCCAAGAGGACAGAGCCTTTCATCTGCAAACACAGACATTGCTGGGGTGAGTGAGGTGTTCATTCCATACCCTCTCATAGGCATCAACACTAGACTCGAGATACTGCCCCAGCTCTCCTTAGCAGAGAGAGAAACCAAACACAGCCTCTATTTCTCCTATTATTTTGGCAATCTTTTGCTTGCCCCTGATCTTATCTACAGATTTTGCCCTGGATCCATTATGCACAATACTTGATTTAACCTTTATATTAACCTTGACAGCTTCATATCTGTATCCCCATTTATGAACAAAGAAACTGAAACTCAGAGAGAGTAAGTGACTTTACAAAGTCACACAGCCTTTCAGAGGTAGAACTTCAGGCAGCTTGGTTGCAAGCCACAGGCAAAAGGGACTTTGTCTAAAACAGGCTTTCAGCTGCGTCAACGTCAGCAGACCACCCACTCAGCATCTGACAGGAGCACAGACGTCTCCCAGCAGGGAGGTCCACCCAGCAGTCTCTCCAGCATAATGGGTCATAGGTGACTAAGGGGTTTAGAGTTCCTCTAAGGCAACGAGACCTCCCCACATAGGCTGGCCTCAGACCTGGTGGCTGGAAGGTCTTCAATTGCCCAGCTTTGAGGGGCCAGGGCAGAGGTCAAGCTCTCTTGTAACCAGAGAGCCCTGCTCTGCTGGGGCCACGCGTGTCAATGTGCTAATGTTTCATGATTGCGACTCAGTCTCTCACTTCCACACAACCTCCCAGAGCAATCATTGCAAAGTGATACCTGCCGGCTGCCCTCCGATTATTTTACAGCCCTCCCCGGCTCCAGCTGCACCAGCATCTCCTCTCTGGTTTCCTTTCCTCCCCTGTTCCAGGCAGGTGGGGACAGGGGTTAGCACAGAGGGGTAGGAAATGGGAAAGAAATTACTATCTTTTTCCTATTACCCCCTAACCACTCCAGCCTGGGCTCCCTCAGGGAAGGATGTCTGAGTAGGAGCCGCTTTGCTGGGAAAAGATGGCTAGTATCTCCCCAGCACCTATGCTGTGTCAGGCATTGTGCTGGGTACTTTGTATATATGATATGCCAAGTCCCAACAGCAGCCCTGGAAAATGGGGGAACTTTCCAGCTGCTGGTTGCTGACCACATGCTCTGGAGAGGAGGAGGACCCAGGGTGGCAGAATTGAAAGAGCCGCTGGAGACCACTCTTGTCCAGGGATCTCATTTTTCAGTGGTGGCTGGGTGCCTCCTCTCCCAAAGTCAGATAGTTTTGTAGCTACACAGGTTAAGAAGCCAGCTTTTCCTTCCTCGAGTTTCAGGTCTTTCCAATACCCCAGGGCATCTGTCATCATCCCTGCCGTTAGAATCATATCTGTGAAGAACGATGAGGAAAGCTGAGGGCAGCACTAGCACCTGGATAAATGTGTAAAAAATTGATTTGAACATATATTAGAAAAATCAACTGGCATATTAAACCCATGGTTATCTTATAATTTGTAATTCAGGATGAGGCAAGATATATTAAAGTAAAAAATATTAAAAATGCATTGTTTGAAAGAAAAATATTAAATTATAAGGCTAACATACGAGAACATAGCGAAAAAAAATCTTAAAAATAGCAAAGAGATAACCAAAGTTAGGAAAGTGCCTGGTCAGGGCATGGGATGCAAGCCGCATCATTTGTGTTCAAATTCCAACTGTTTACCAGCTGCCTGATTGGGGGAAAGTCTAACCTCCATTTCGAAGTCTATAAAATGAGAACAAAAGCAGGATTATTGTGAGACACAGATTGTGTAAGGCGTGTCAGACCCCACAGACTTGCTGTCCCTTCAGGAGTATACTAAGAGGGGAGGGCCAAACTGAGGTGGGCACTCAGGGTCCAGCCTGTGGTGGGTCTGGAAGGCCAAGTTTGCACCTGGTGTAACATGAGCTGTGGGAGCCAAAGAGGTGGCCTTGGCTCTGGTCCTGAGCTGGGTTGACCTGGTTGTCATGGACCTCTTAGAAATGAATCAGGCAGTGTACACTGGACAGAGCAGGCTGGGTCCCAGAAAGCCAGCAAGCAGGCTGTTACCCTCATCCAGAGAGAGAAGACCAGGGTCTTTACTGTGGTCTGAAGGCCGGGGAAAGGATTCAGCCAAGAGGTAGGATGGAGAAGGCAGCAATGGGGCAGCAGGTGGAGGTAGAAATCTATAAAGGGCAAGTGAGGCAGGGATACCAAAAGCCCAGCCAGATCTTGGAAAACAAGGCACTGCTGGCAGCCCATGCCTTGGACAAGAGCAGATGATGCAGTATACTGCTGAACAGCAGGAGCTCTGCAGTCTGGATGCAACCCTAGTCCACCTTTTCTGAGCATTCACTTCTTTACTTATGATATGGGTGTAATAATTATACCTACTTTGTAGGATTGTTTTAAGGATTAAATGAGGTGATGCATGTGAAACACTCAGTAGGCATGTGATAAATATTTCACAAGTGTCATCTTTGCTAGGTACCTAGCACAGTACCTGGAAAATAGGAGACATTTAGGAAATTTCATTTAACAAATATCTAAGTGAACTTTTTACCATCGACCACATCCAGCCACAACCTTGTTTAAGTAGAAGTGCTCATTGTGCTGCAGTTTAATGTCAGAGAAGAGAAGAAAACTGTTCAGGCTGGCCAGGCAAGGTGGCTCATGCCTGTAATCCCAGCACTTTGGGAGGCTGAGGCCGGGGGAATCACAAGGTCAGGAGATCGAGACCGTCCTGGCTAACACGGTGAAACCTTGTCTCTACTAAAAATACAAAAAATTAGCCTGGTATGGTGGCATGTGCCTATAGTCCCAGCTACTTGGGAGGCTGAGGCAGGAGAATCACTTGAACCAGAGAGGCAGAGGTTGCAGTGAGCCAAGATCACATCACTGCACTCCAGCCTGGGCGACAGAGCAAGATTCTGTCTCAAAAAAAAAAAAAAAAAAAAGAGAGAGAGAGAGAAAGAAAAAAACTGTCCAAGCTGACCTAGAATGTGAGACAAAATGGGTCCTCCTGCCCCAACCATAGCTTGTCTGGGATGCCCCCCAGATGGTCTGACATCCAACATTTCTAGGATCACAGGCTCTTGGATAGGGGCAGAAGGCTTCACACTGTTGGTGAACCACTTGTGATGCAGATGGACCACACAGAGGCCAAGGACTTGCTGGAAATCAGCAGCAGAGCAAGGAATAGAACCTAGATCACTCATTCCCAGCCAGAACTCTTTCTCTGATGCCAAATGGTCTTCCTTCCAGGTGTCATTTGCTCCAGAGAGCTGGGTCAAGGCCTGAATATCTCCCTCCAGCAGCCATAGACAGCTGGAGTCCCTCCCTCCCTGGATCCTTCTAGCTGGGAGCCTTGTTTGTTTTCTGATTTTGAATAGAATAGACACCCTATTCAGAGACCTCAGAGGGTTTAGGGAGGAGAGAAAGTGTTTTGCAAATGGAAAATACCAATCCAGGCCCAGCAGGAATCAAGTGCTTGCTACTAGTCCTTATTCTGTGGGGAAGGAGAGAAGAGAAAAGTCCTGGGAGGAAACCTGCAGGGAAGAGGAGGCTTGTTTGAGGCTTGGCCGGTCCTGTGGCTGGCAGAAACCTGACGGGAGGGGAGGTGTTGGGGAGGGAAAAGCTGTAGCAATAAGGTAAGAAAGTATGACAAGAGGTTGTGATATTTGATGTAATTATATATATATATATATATATATATATATATATATATATCTTCATCCACAGATCCTGGCACAAAGCTCAAAAAACCCTTGTAAACAGGGGTGCTAGGAGTATCTTTTATTCTAAAATTTGGTCTTTGACCTTGGTTCTTGACCCAAAGCTCCTAAATCCCTTGGAATTTCCTGAGTGATAGGAGCTTCTGACCCAGAGCTCCTAAATCCCTTGGAATTTCCTGGGTGATAGGAAGAGCTTTTGCTCTAATGAGGCTACACTAGGAAGGCTCCTAGATGAGGGCTGGTCACAAGAAAGTCCAAGCCATCATTAGAAGCTGGAACTCAGCCCCACCTCTCATCCTCCAGGAAGAAGAGAGGAGTTGAGTTAATCATCAATGGCCAATGATTTAACCAATCATGCCTAAAAATACAACTTTCACTAAAACCCAAAAGAACAGGTTTCAGAGGCCTTCTGGGTTTAGCAGAAGGTGGAGGTTCTGGGAAGTGGCATGTGGAAGCTACACGTCCCTTCTCCCATACCTTTCCCTGTGCCTCTCTTCCATCTGGTTGTTCCCAACCTGGTTCTTTTACAATAAATAAGTAACGCAAGAAAAGCGTTTATCTGAGTCCTAAGAACCATTCTAGCAAATGATCAAGCCTGAGAAGGAAGTCGTGGCAACTTCTAATTTATAGTTCATCAGTCAGAAATACAGGTGACAATGTGCACTTGCAACTGGCATCTGAAGCAGGGACAATCTTGTAGGACTGACCCCTTAACTTGTGGAATCTGATGGTATCTTCAGATACATAGTGTCAGAATTCAGTTACAGACATTCTGTTGGTGTCCACAGAGAACTGGAGAACTCCTGATGTGGGTAAAAAAACAAAAAACAAAAAACAAAAAACCCACACATTTGGTCACAGAATTGTGCTGTCACAGAATTGAGAGTGTAAGTACGGAGGAAAAATGTTTGTTTGTACAAACAAACAGAGGTTTTTGCATTTTAATGTTTATGAAGATTCCTCAGCACCACTCTTTGTAATAACTTGGTCTAGGGTGGACCATGAATTTGCATTGTATCAGGCACCCCCTATTAATTCTGATCACTGAACTCTGCAGATCACTCCTGAAGAAACACAAGCATTCGAAACCTGGGTCTGACTTTGGTACTCATTAGCCATATCATCTTAGGCATAATCTTTCTGAGATTTAATCTCTCTGAGCCCAAAATTTCTCATCTGTGAAATTAGTCTATCAGTAATACATTGTTAGGAGGGCTGTTGTAAATATACAATTAAATACTGTCATGTGTCACTTAACAAAGGGGATATGTTCTGAGACATTTAGCTTTAGGTAATTTTGTCTCTGTGTGAACATCATAGAGTATACTCACACAATCCTAGATGGTATAGCCTACTACACACCCAGGCTATATGGCATAGCCTATTGTTCATAGACTACAAACCTGTACAGCTTTTCCTGTATTGAATACTGTAAGCAACCATAACACAATGGTATGTGTGCATCTAAACATATCTAAGCATAGAAAACAATACAATATTGTAAACTTATGGAGCCACTGCCTTGTATGCAGCCCATTGTTGACTGAAACCTTATTATGTGGCGCAGGACTATAGCAAACTTGAAGGTCTTAGCACTGAAACTGACATGCTGGAGACCCTCACATGTGATATTTATTAATGTAACGTAACAAGTAAGAATTTTGTTTTCTAGAAATTTTCCAGGAGAATCACTCATAAAGAAATAGTCAAAGCAAGAAAGGAACTAAACTTCCTGGAAGGTTCTGTGTCTTCTGTGGGGTTTGTGCAAGGAACAGAGAACCCAAAGCTGCCTAATCCCTTAATAGCCATAGGAGGTTTATCTCCAGATGCCACTTACGGGAGGAGGATGGCATGAGTGTTGAGGAGAGTATGAACAGGGAAAGAGAGAAGCACTACCACAGTTTGGGGGTATGAATAAATTAAGGAAGAGAGACAAAAGGATTTTTAAAAGTCTGTGTGATTTATGAAATGCATCCCATTTAATGTTTTTTGAAAGCAGTGAAAATTCCTTGAAGCATTTGCCTTGTTTCCTTCGTTTGGTTGTGGATCTACTGGAGAGCTCTGCTTTGAAGCTTCCTGGACAAAGTACTTCTGAAAGCCTATCCATGAGCGCCACAGAAACCCTGGCAGAGATGGCCTAGGCTTAGCTCAAGCACTTCCTCCAAATATATGAAGGGTTTTTATACAGTATCTACTGTGTAGGTGTTTTTGCCAATCTTTCAGGCCAATCTCGAGGAAAATAATGTGGATTAAGCTGCAACAGTAGAACAATGAGCTCAAGACACAATTCAGTGTAGAGGTTAAACGCACCGTTCTGGAGACAGATCATTGGCATTTCTATCCATTCTCTGCCACTCACTAATCATATGACCTTGAGAAAGTTTCTTCATCTCTCTGTACCTCAGTTATGTCATCTGTAAAATAGCATAATATTAGCACCTACCTCATAGTATTGCTGTGATGATTAAATGAGTCAATGTCTCTGTGGTACTTAAAACAGCACCCAAAACACAGTAAGCATTATATTAGTGTTAGCTGTTAATTTAATTGATTGCCCAGGTGAGAAAAACATGAGACAAACCATCAGTGGAGGTCACCGTTTATGAATACTCTGTTGATCTCCAAGAAATCAAGAGAGTGTTTGAGACTAGGGTTTGACAAGCTGTTGACCACATGCCTGAGCATGAAACTAAAATATTATCGGTGCATCACGGCCAGAGAGGGACTTGCATAACCACAGCTTTATGTGCACAGTTTAGGGAATGAGGTATTTGCGTTTTGTGCATATTGTGCCTGTGTTAATCCCCTATTTCATTTCTTTAAATCAAGCTAATGATGTGTTAATGTAGTCATGCTCTAATCAGGAAGCCAGGAAAAACCAGTTAGGAGCCCTCAGGCTCAGTTTTTGCTCTTGGTCTCACTCTGTTCCTATTCCATATGATTTTTTTTTTTTTTTTTTTTTTTTGAGATGGAGTCTTGCTCTGTCACCCATGCTGGAGTGCAGAGGCATGATCACTACAACCTCCACCTCCCTGACTCAAGCAATTATCCTGCCTCAGCCTCCCAAGTAGCTGGGGTTACAGGCACAAGCCACCATGCCAGGCTAATTTTTATATTTTTAGTAGAGGTGGGGTTTCGCCATGTTAGCCAGGATGGTCTCCAACTCTTGACCTCAAGTGATCTGCCCACCTTGGCCTCCCAAAGTGCTGAAGTTACAGGTGTGAGCCACTGTGCCCAGCCTCCACCTGGTTTTTTACTGTTTGCTTTCTCTTGTTTCCAGCCCTGCTCTCTCCTCTTAGAATGCAGCCTCTACTGTTCAGACCCACCCAAAGGAATCAGCTTTTGCCCACTCAACATTTCCTCCTATCCCTGGCTTCGTTGGTTAGCATGCCCTCTTAGTTGCTGAGCATCAAAGTTCGTCTCTGTCTACACAGTCCCCCTAAGTGGAGATCAAATGTTCACTACCACCTTCCTCACTCCCATATCCAGTAATGAAATAAAATGGGAACCTCTTTAGAAAGCTGCCTGCTCCCTGCTGGAGATGTCCACTTGCCTTAAAACTCTAGGTTGGGCCAGATGTGCTCTAGTAGCTCCAGGGTTTGGTGGAATCCACTCCCAGACATCATCCCATTGCCTAGCATTGAGACTTTCCTACATGGCTTCCACTCCAAAGAGCCAGCCAGACACCCTATGAAGACAGTCCACAAACTGCAGTGCCTGCCTTCTGGGGCTCAGGTTCAGGGATTTGTGATCCTAGCAGTCTTCATGCCAAGTGGTCTTGGACAAGCCACAGAAACTTTTGGCACCTAACATCCCCCCAGGTGGTCAGTTCTCATAGCTTGGCTGCTGTTGCGAAAGGGAATTGCCAAAACTGGTGTCTCCCATAAATGCCTCTTTGAGGCAAACACCTGGCATAACAGGATTGTGAAGGGCATCTTGGTTCATTCCTGGGTTGGGTGGAATCCAAGGCCTCATTAACTCTTTTTTAGGTGAATTTGCAGATGCTGGAAACATCCTCTAATTTAACCAGGGCTGACATCTAGCCACAACCACCCCAGAGGGGTGTTTCCTCCCCCTCCTCTAGCTTTGGCTTTGCAATCAGCTCTAGAGGACTCAATGGTGGTTTCCTTTAGCAGTACTGTTTGTAGGAGCTGGGAGAGAGTAGAACAGTTGCTAACAAGCAGTCCACCTGGCCACATTCCAAATCCAGGAACTCCAAAAGGTAAAGCTGAAAGGGGCAGGTTGTTTTCTCTATTACAGAAAGCAAATACTGTAGCTAAGGCCTGTTCTCCATGGCAGTTACAACTTGTTTGACATTTGAGTTAGTGGTGCTGAAAAGAGGAAAATCCACCCTCCAGGAAGGAATGCTGTTTCTGTGGCTAATTGACTGGATGACACCTCCCTCCCTCGTTCCCTCCCTCCCGGCCTGCCAGGCAGCCTAGCTGGGTTATTTGCCACGGATGATGGCTTCAGCGATTTATTGCACCAGGCCAGAGGAATGCTAGGCTGCCAATTCTGCAGTGTGTTTGCTTTGGTTTACCGGAGCCATTCTCCAGCTCGCAGTAGCCACATTTGTTCCCCATCAAAAGGTTATCTAATTGCAGAACTGGGATCATCTGAAGTAGGCTTTTCAGGAACCACCAGTCCTAAACTGGTGCTTGAGAATTTGCAAAAGAAAGTTACGGCAAGGCCGTTCTTGAGGCTGTCCTGTCCCCTTTTTTGTGGGGGACATGAAACCAGAGGATTTGTTGGCCCAAGAGATAAGCTACCATGCAAGCCTGTCTTCTGCCCATGGAGGCATCAGCCCATTCTCCCCGCCTCTGGCTGTAATCCCCCACTGATTTGAAGGCCCAGCGGAAATTCCAGTAAAAAGGTAAGTTCCCTAGCTTCTCAAAATTTGCCTACATTCAAATTACCTAAGAGAAGATCTTATTAAAGTGCAGATTCCAATTAGTAGTTCTGGGGTAGGGCCTGAGATTCTGCATTTCTAATAACCTCCTAGGTGCTGCAGAGGCTGCTGGGTCTCAGATCACACTCTCTGAGGAGCCAGGGTCTAGAGCAGTTTTCCAAATCTACCCTATCATTGCAGACACTTGGGCCCTCCTCCAAGATTCTAATTTAATTAGCCTGGAATTAATCCAGAGGAAAGTTTTTGTTTTAAATCTCTTCAGTATATACTAGGGAGACACTCATATACTATAGGTTTAAATATACTTAAACTATTTCTGGAACGATGCACAAGAAATAGTAACAGCTGTTGTTCCAGGTAAAAGAAAGTGGAAGACAGGCGTGATTATTCACTGTATGCCATTCTGAACTGCTTGCATTTTTTTTTTAACAAGTGCATATGTTACTATTTCAAAAGTATTAAAACAAAGAAAAACAGAACTCTCTAGGCGGCCTCTACAATCACCAGGTATTAAGGGCTGAATTGTGTGTTCCCCTCAGCCCCCAAAATTTGTATGTTAAAGTCCTAACCCACAGTTACCTCAGAATGAGGCTGTATTTGGAGACAGGGCCTCTAAAGAGGTAATTAAGGTTAAAATGGCTTTTATGGATGGGCCCTAATCTAATATAACTGTGTCTTTAGAAGAAGAGGCAATTAGGGTACAGACATTCACAGAATAAAGATCATAGGGGAAAAATGGTGGTGGGAAGAAGATGACAAACCAAAGAGAGAAATCTCAGAATGAAACCAACCCTACCAACACCTTGATCTTGTACTTCTAGCCTCCAGAACTGTAAGGACACAAACTTTTGTTATTTAAGCCACCCAATCTATGGTATCAGTTGTGGCAGCTCTAAAAAACTAATATACTGTTTCACCACTAGTGATTTGGTAGAGGAAGCAATTAACCAGTAATAGTCAAAAGACTAAATTTGCTCAGTCGCCAACTTGGCATGAGGTCCTGGGCAGGTCTCTTCTGCTTCTAGTCCTCAGTTTCCTCATATGTCAAGGAAATGAAATTACCTACACAATCCCTAGGATTCCTTCATATTCACAAGGGCAGATTCTCTAATTATGTAAAAGGAGCCAGAAAAGGGCAGCATTGTTAAGTATCAGTGATCATCTGTTATAGTCCAATGAGCTTCCAATTTTTTTAAAGCATATATTCATTTTTAAACATAAAGTGTTATACAAAAGTCCAATATATAAATAATGTTATTGAAATGGAGCTACTCTGGCTGAAGCAGCTAATGTTCAAATTTGCCTTTGCTTTTGTGGTGGACTCTGCCTCACCTCTCCTGAACCATCAGGGATCCTTGGCTTATAGTCTGAGAACAACTTATCTGGTCTCATCCTGTAACAGTCCAGGCATGGAAACTGAAGCTCAGTAATGTTGAGTAACTCAGCTCAGAGTCATCCAGTGAGTCACTGCAAAAGCTGGGCTCTATTCCTGACCGTCTGGCTCATTAATCTCTTCTCTGTATTTTGTGAGGCATTAATAATAATTTGTTATTGCTAATAGCAAACTATAACTTCTATTTTTTTCCCATAAAATGCACTCAATATTATTTGTATGAGAGGCAATATTCTACTGGAGGAGCCAGTTATATTCACCCCAGGTGTAGACACAGGTGAGGTTGTATACACCAAGAATAGCAAAGTTTACCCATATTAAAATTCCTCTTACTCTTCTGAAACTCAGCAGACTACCCTAACTTCTAAGGCTAACCTTCATCAGCATCATGTGACTATGCTGAGATAGACTAAAGTGAGGAGAAAGAGGCAACAGGCCAGATAAAAATGCTCAAATAGATTTGAAAGAAGGAAAATTAACCAAAATATATCACAGAAAACAAAGAGACCTTGAAGAAAGAAAATACCACATAATATGGCCTCTGTGATTCTTGGCTCCAGCATCCACTTTCATACCTTGTTTCCTTTAAGAAAACCTAATTTTCCTCCAAGCTGTCTCCTGATTGACTTTCACTTGATATGGTTACTTGATAGCACCGATCAGTCAATCCTTCCATATGGTTAAAATTAAACCAACAATCCATGCTCATTTTCCCCCTTATGCTCACTAATTCCTTGTGAAGATTATCCTTCCAGCTAAATTACCCTCATTCCTTTATCATCACATCCATATTTCCCCTGGAGATTGTAAGGGTTCTCAGGGAATGGGAGGCTTGTTTGTTGGAGCACTTCGTCTGTCTTGATGTCCTGCACACTTTTGTGTCTTTCCCAGATTAGGTGACACCATGGCCTAGGGTAGGGGTTTTGCTTTCAGTGACCTCTTAAATTTCCTATAACCTAGGGACTGGTTATGTGAGACCTTTGCTATCATGGGGGTCTTACTCTCAGAATTCTTCACTTCTCCCCTCATCTCTGAAGCTTACAGCAAGACAAATAGTCTTCTGTGTCATCCTGACCCTGAAGGCCAATGCCCTGAAATTATTTCCTTTCCATGGTCACGGAGTTTGATTCCTAATACCTCACTGCAGTTGTCCCAAAAGAATCTGATCTGGTCCTGCAGTCTAGCTTTCATCTTTATAGTAAGAGCTTGTCATAAACTAAGATTATCAAGCAAGATTCCAATATAGGTACAGGAATAAGTTACCCAGACTTTTCTGATGTCTAACCCAATGCCTTGCCTAATGACAGTTGTATTAGTCAATTTTCATATTGCTGATAAAGACATACTTGAGACTGATAAATTTTTAAAGAAAAAGAGGTGTAATGTACTCACAGTTCCACATGGCTGGGGAGGCCTCAGAATCATGGTGGAAGGCAAAAGGAACATCTAACATGGCAACAGACAAGAGAAAACTAGTGCAGGGAAAACTCCCCTTTATAAAACCATCAGATCTTGTGACTTATTCACTATCAAAAGAACAGCATAGGAAACACCCCCCCACCCGATTCAATTACCTCCTACTGGGTCCCTCCCCATAAGAAGATGAGATTTGGGTGGGGACACAGCCAAAGCATATCAACAGTTTTACCAACCAAAGTGACTAGCTTTTTAATGGAAAACACACAATTTATGAACTTTCAGGCTTAGCTTGAGTCCTACAAGTCCCTTGACCCTAAATAGTCACAGTAGACACAGTGCTCCTGAATCCCCAGGTAGAGTGAGCTTTGGGCCCTAATGAGCGTAGATTTTGAGCACTCGTTTCAATTTTCTGTTCTCAGGGTTGTTTTCCATTCAGGCAAAACATCCATTGGCATCAACAGGAGCAGGCCCATTATTTTTGTTCCTTTTATGACTCTTGTTGTTGTTTCTTTCTGCCCAACTTGGCTGCAAACAAGCCCAGTCCCACACAGTGCAAGCAAAGATAGGATTCCTGCCCCAAGGGTTCAGCAACCTCATATTTTCCTCTCTGCTGCCTCTATTTTTGTTCCACTGTACCATGAGTTCTGTAGCCTTGGCGGTCCTAAAACACTTTACTGTGTTTTGTTTTGTAGGAAAGGCTTGTGTTTTATGGCTGTGGGTTATAAAAGGCTTTATTCCCCGCCCCCCCCCCACCCATACTTGACTGCTTCTCCCGGGAAATTTGATGGGTGTGACCATTACCGATGAGCCCTGCTGGGAAAGTCCAAGCCATGGTCAGCGCTCAGCCTGAGCCATGACTCTTTCCTTTTTGGCCATAGCCTCGTCCTAATTTTGTCCCCTTCTGGCTGGTTTTGTTTATTGGCATTAATGTTTCATATTAAAATTTAATATTTAACTTTTGCTTTCAATATTTAATGTTCTGCACTGCATCTTACATTTCGACATCTCCCTTCTGGGAGCGGTCAGCTGCACTGCATGATGCAAGAGCTAATCCCTTTGACTTCCAGTAAAATGACCCCTCCCCCCCTTTCTTTCATTGTTCACCATCACTCTGCATTCAAATCCATCATGGTAACTACCTGGAGAACACTCCTTTCTCCCATGCATTCATTCAACACATATTTATTGAATGCCAACTGTGTCAGATATTATAAAAGGTGCTGCTAGGGATGCCCCAAAAGGAATAAAACTCAAGTCTTACCTTGAGGTAGTCAGAGAGAGAGAGTATCATATAGTTGAGGTGACTAGTGTTAAACTGAGCTTTGTGGAAGCACATAGGAGGGACAGAATAGCTCTGTCTCAGGAACTGGGGAAGGTTTTTCTGGAAGAGAAGTCATCTGAAATGGGTCTTGGAAACAGCAAAAGAACTTAGCAGATTGGATAGAGGAAGGAAAGGCATTCTATACACAACAGGCAAAGTCATCAACATATAAAACCATAGTGAATAATGATGATTAATAATGATGGTGATGCATTTGTGGAATGATGAAGAAAATAATTATGACTGGAACCTGGGCTGTGTTTGTGGGAGAAGCAAACAGCATGCAGGATGAACCTGGTGACATAGTTTGGTAGTCAATTATGAAAGACTTTGTAAACCATAATAAATAGTTTGAGCCTAATCATTTATCTTATAAACCTGTGATAGAGATTCTCAGCAAGTAAGAGTTCTGGGAAATGTCTCTTGCAAAATACTGTTGGGAAATGCCCTTTACCAGGGAAAGAATCTGAGTCCAGGGCTTAGAAAACATACTTAGCTTCTTCTAGGTGGGATAAAGAAAACTATTACTTAAGATATCTACCTTTGAGGAATTTAAAATACAGTAGGAAAAATAAGGCAAATACTGAGAACCAATGAGAGAACTGTTGAGTATATAACCTAATGCCTAATTGTGTGGCAAGAATATGAATTTCTATGGAGTCAGAGCAGGGAGCTTTATAGACCAACCATCTTTCCTTTGGGGCCTAAATGCCCGGATCTTCCCCACTTGATTAAGTTCACCTTCAAAGATCATCGGCTCATTGACCAGAAAGGGAGTTCTGGGGCCTCAGGGAGGTATGAGCAAATGGAGAAGAATGAAAATAAACAAGCTGAGAGGTCAAAATTAGAGTTTGGTAACTTGAAGGAACGACTCAGTGAGCAAAGAAAGAAATGGACAAGTGAATGGGATGAAACAATTCAAGACAATTTGTGAATTCTGGTTGTCTGCTGAGGCATTTTCAGTATGCCTCACTGAGCTGATGACAAAAATCTTTCTGTAAAAATTTCAATGAAATTATCTTTGTTTTTGCTAATTATAAAAGTAATAACCTTTGTCCAAAAATTTTTTTAATTAAAAACACATAAAGTAGAAACTGGAATCCTCTCTCACCCCAACTTTGGACAACCACTGTCAAATCATATGCACTTTATTTATATGTATAAATACATATTGTCCAAAGAGCTGACTATCGAAGACTTTATGAAGAAATGACACTATCGCACTGAGTCTAGGGTTGACTGAAGGATTGGCAATCCTAGCACAGTCAGCCATGGGTAAGAATATGCGTTGGCACTGGTAGGCAAGAGTAGAGCTCAGCAGACTTCCATATTGGCAAATTGAAGACCAGGTTGGTATTTGAAGCTGAGGCAGGGATGGAGCCTGAAATAAGCAAAACTCACAACTTGAGTCAAGAAGCCACTATGAAGAGCATCAGAGTGTGAGCTCCACTTGGAGAAAGCATCTGTCTCCACACAAGGGGCTTCTCAGACAGACTGCCACTGAGGGGCTTCAAACATAGTTGGGAGTTAAGCAGGGTTTTTTAGAAACATGGAGTTAAGCAGGGTTGTTTAGAAAGATGCAGGACTAGAGACTAAGATTAAGGTCTGCTTCTTAGTTTTGCTGCCTTTCAGCTCCCTGACTCGAGATATTTATGCCTCTGAGCCTCCTTTATCTCTTATTATAGATGTAGATGACCAAAATAACACCTGCCCTACCAAAGTCTCAGAGCAGCAGCGGGAATGATGTGACACAGTCATTCACTCAGCAAGTGTGTGTGGAGTGCCCATGACATGCCAGACCCTCTTCCAGGAGCCAGAGATAGAGTGGAGTTCTAAGTAGGTAAGAGTGTTTTGTGCGCTGCAAATTACTGATTTAACCTGAACTGCTGTGTCCCAGGCTTAAGAGTATTCCTGTGTTCTGCTGAGTAACTTGCTGCACCTGAACTGTGAGTAAATTGGTATATAAGATCTCATTGGGTCTTTGAGTGGATAGGAGCTGAGTACACAGAAAGGAGAGAGAAGGATTTCTGATAAGTTGGCCAAATGGATGTAACCATGGGCATCAACAGAAAAAAAATCTAGAAAAAAAAATACTGACTTTGCATAGGGTGTGCCGTCTCTTCACGGAATCACTTCAGCAGTTTACCCAGGTACCTGCTCTTCATCTTCTCACAGGAGGCTGGGATTCCTGCACACGAGGTTGGATTTCCCATAACAGCTGGTATATTAGATGTCCAGGTGCTCTGAGCAGTGCAGCACTGCAGGAAGGAAGCCATGCAGATTCGGGAAAGAATCCACTACTACCCAGGGCACTGTGCCAATCTCAGTGCCCTTTTTCCCGGATCTATTGGACAGACTGATTTTACGTTGACTTACAATCTTGACTAATTTTAAGCTGTGGAGATTCCTGGATGGAGGTGAAGGTTAGGTAAGATGGTTTTGAAGAGTCATTCCCAGAGCTGGAAAACGAAGGAAGTTGGTGGAAATCTAACACTGAGTAAGCAACAACTAAGGCACCGTTAATTTACATGTTATTCCATTCACTCACTCCTGTTATCTGATAACAATAGCTAATCTTTTTGAATGATTCTTATGTGCCAAGCATTAGGCTTAGCTTTTTATATGCATTATCATCTGGAATCCTTTCAACCATGCTCATTCATTCAACAAATATTTATTGGGCCTTTACTATTCAAGTCAGGTACTGCTACTGTCTCCATTTGACAAATGAGAAAACTGGACTTCAGAAGAGTTAGTTTTTCCAGGTTTGCTTAACTATTTAGTCACAGAGGTATGACTCAAATCCACATAGACAATCTTTTTATCCATCATACTAGCTAATATATTATGTTTCTGGCATATGTCAGTGTGCCAAAACATTAGCCGTCATATTTTATTAGCATCCTTATTTGACAGATTATGCAATTAAGGCCCAAATTGGTGACATAACTAGAAACTGACTGAGATGGGATTTGAACCCAGGTTTCCCTGGGTCAGCTCTTTTTGTTATACAATATTGCCTTCTCTAGGCAAGAGCACACCCATCACCACCACCAATTCAGGAATCTTTTCCTTTTTTCATTTATTCCCTCAGTACGTCTGTAGATGTAGTCGTAGCCTCTTGTGTACAATTGCAAACATAGTGACCAATAATAGTCAAGGAGGCCTGCCCTCTGTGCCAGGCTTATCCTTCTCACTCACAGCGTATCTTTCTTCACATCCTTTTCTTCCAGATTTGCACTTGGTTCTCACTGGCAGAAGCACTAGGCATGCACTGAGGCCACACCGATTTTGCTGTCCCCAGTGGAGACTGAGGCAGATATATGATTGGTCCTGACTTGCTTACCAGCCTGCAGCTTGTCCTCAGGCCAAGCAATACCTGTGTCCAGTGGGTTTCCTCTTTGCTCTTCCTCTCTCTCCAAACTACTCCCTCTTACTCACCCTGCACCCCCACTCCAGTCTTTCCCAGTGTGTTTGCTGTGGTGAGGCTGAACCACAGAGAAAGAGAAGCAGGAAAAGGTGCCTTGAGGTGAACTGACCCTGCAGGTCATACCACCAGCCTGGCTCCACTGTCAGCCAAGCCAGCCTACTGCAGGGCAGCGGACACTCTGAGGTTCTGAATTCCCTCTGGATTATTCATGAGTGCACACCATCCCTTCTAACAGTCACAGGTAAATTCCAGATCGAATTTTTCTCTTCCCCTGAAAAGGACCCTATCAGTATCCCCAGGGTCAAGCAGATTCTCCATCTAGCCTTTCTTACCTAGGCTAGGGGGTACTTGAAGGCCACTTGGAGCTTACCAGCCCTGATTAGGTTACCTCCTACTCATTGTGTCCTGGTGAGTGACATCCAGTGTTGGGAGGTGGGGCTTGCAGAAATACCTAATGGTTTGGGGCAACTCTAAAGTAGTTTTTGTGCTTTTCTAACCTATTCCATTGCTGTACAGCCCACCCTGCACCCAGCCCCTGGCCCTTCAATCTTTCATGCCACATTCATCTTCCTTAAATGTCTTTGCAGGCATCACCCCACACCTAATGCCTTGGTAGCTCTGCGTTGCCCCCAGATTTATCCAAGTACACTGATGTATTCCAATCCCAATCAGGTATCAGATATGTCTGTAGTAATTTATGCTTAAAATAGTAAGAGTAGCCATGTTGTAAATAATTAAATCATTTAAATTAATTAGGACAAAGTTAGGGTCATTCCTTTTGCCTCATGCTTACATAACTGCATTTTGATTTTATTCCTTATCACACTTTTTTTAAACCAAAAATCTGTGTGTACTTACTGTACACAATTTGGTGAGTTTGGAGATATAGATACACCTCTAATACCATTGCCGCAATCAAGGTAATAAACATATCCATCACGCATTTTAATGTGCCATCATATCACATATCCTAGCCATGTGAACCTAGGAAAAGGATGAAGCCTCGGATTCCTCATTTGCCAAATGAAGATTAAAAGGGTATACAACTCATGAGATTAATTTATTGAATAAATATTTATTAAATTTCTACTATGTGCCAGGCACTGGTGCTTATACCTTTTTGAATAATTGTGCCTGTTGCAGTGAACAAAACAAACATCTCTGGATTCATAAAGCTATCTGCCGATAGATTTCAGTGAAGATTAAATGGGATAATGAGAGCTAATGCTTGCTGAGGGCTCAGCATAGAGCCTGGCAAGTGGTAAAACCTCAATGAGTGTTGTACATGCTTAATTCTTAAAATAATCTGGTGAAGTAAGTGCTATAGTTATGCTTATTTTATAGTTGAGTCCAAACGGAGAACAACGGTTTAAATAATTTGTCCAAGTTCAACACCTAGCAAATGGCAAACAGGATTTGAATCCAAGAAACGACTATATGTACTTTGCTGCACCTGGATCTTAGCTTAAAACACCTAGCATAACACCTGCCACATGATAAGTATTTAGTCAAAGCTATTATTCTCAGGCTCATTTTCATTATTGTGTCTCAAACTCAGAGAAGTGCTTATAACTCACTTAATCTGTTGCTTATATTCTTTTGTATAATCATGCCAATTGCCCATTATGGTAATGCAAATGCCCTATGCTACTATTTGTTTACTTTCATACAAAGTATTGTTTTTCATCAAACTCTAGGCGCACAGTGAGTATATACCGTGTATATGAGTGTCTTCCACCACATTTGTTAACGGTAGGGGAAAGAATAAAAAAACTGCTTCAAATAAAATCTTAAAAAGGAACCTGCCTTTCAAGGTCACAGTGAAGAATTGTGATAGAGTGGAAAAAGCATGAGTTTTGGCATTTAAAAAATGGATGTTCAATTTTCCAGCTCTGCCACTTATTAGCTGTGTGTGCTTCTGTAAATGGCTTACCTTCTCTGAGGCTTCTTCCCCTGTTCTGTAGAATCACAGGGTTGCCTCAGGTTATCACTCTGATCCTTTCTAGCCCTCAAGTGTGTGATTTGAGGTGTAAGTACAGAGTCTCATAAAGCTTTTCCATAATCCAATTTTCCTGAGACAAGTTGTTATAGAAAGACTATTTTGGCTATGGGAAAAGAACATTCCGTGACAACAGCTCTGAATTCCATTACTAATAGAAAACCGGTAATGAACATTGAACATTTTCAGGTACCATAAAAATAGCTGATCATGGATTTGCCTTTAAAATGCAAGAATTTAACCACATACTTTGTGTATTAGTGTTTGAAGTTATTTTCAAGTGGAAGTTGTATACTCAGGATCATTCTTTTCCATAGACCCCTGCGCAAGATCCAGCACACTGAGATGGGAATGAAAAGAAATAAAAGGTAGTTTATCTCAAAGTAGAATTGAGGTTCAAATGTATGATAGAACTTTAAGACTTTCTTCCTTTGAGTTATGGGTAAACAAATGAATCTTTTCAAATAGAAAGACATCATTATCTTAGAACTTTTGAAGGGGAAAGAGAGTGGGATTATTTGGCCACAACCTTTTCACTTTGCAGCTGATGAAGTTCAGCCTCAATAAATCTCATCCATAAAAGAAAGCTAGCAATAGTTACTGCTGTGAGGATTAAGTGAAGTATGCTTCTGAACTACTTAGCACAATACTTGACATGAAATTAGTGCTCAGTCAATTATAGCATCTATTTATTATAATTCTCCTTAAAGCCACATAGGTTGTCTTGATATAGTCAAATAAGAAGCTAGGACTCCTCAAACTCAGACTAGTGCTCTTTTCAAAATATTCACTCAACAAACATTTATTATCTGCTAAGTTCCATGTACTTTTATAAGTACTGGGCCTACAGCAGTGAGAAAAACAGATCAACAAAAATATCCTGCCTCATGAAGTGTAAAATGTAATAGGGGAAGGTAGATTGTAAACAACATAAATATATGTAATGTATAAGATGGGAAAAGAAAAAGAAGAAACAGTATGAAGTTTTTGGCAAGTGAGAATGCAATTTTAAATAGGATATTCCTGAAAGACAGGAGGTGAAGAAAGAAGTCATATGGATTTCTAGAGGAAAAGCATTACAGGCAAAGGGAACATCAGGCATAAATATCTTGGCCGGATATGGTGGCTCACATGTGTAATCTCAGCACTTTGGGAAGCTGAGGCAGGAGGACTGCTTGAGCCCAGGAATTTGAGATCAGCCTAGGCAATGCAAAAAGATCCTGTCTGTATAAAGATTAGAAACCATTAGCTGAGTGTGGTGGTGCATGCCTGTAATCCTAGCTTCTTGAGAGGCTGAGGCTTGAGAATTGCTTGAGCCTGGGAAGTTGGGGCTGCAGTGAATCATGATTGTGGCACTGCACTCCAGCCTTGATAACAGAGCAGTACCCTGTCTGTTTAAAAAAAAAAAAAAAAAAAAAAACCCTAAATAAGTATCTTAAGGCAGGTGTGGAGTACCAATATGAGGACCATGAAGAAGGCCAGGGAGGCTAGAGGAGGGTGAGCAGCTGTGTGGTAGGAGGATGTACACAGTAAATGTGCAGGACTTTGCAGACCGTATCAGCACTTTTCCTTTTATTCCTAAAGATCTGGGAAGCCGTGGAAGGGTTTGAGCAGAAGAGTCACTGAAGGAGACAGACTTGATGAAACTGCTTCTGAACCAGAATTCCTGGGTTCCTTGGGTTGGCAAACAATATTAAAGAATATGAGATCGAGGAGGGGGAGTGGAAAAAAAAAAGAATATAAGACTGAGATCATTTGTATTCTGCAAAGCCTGAAATATTTATCATCTGGCCTTTTTCAGGCCAGATAATCTAGTCTGATCTGACCAGGCTAGAGAAAGGAAGGAAGGGAGGAAGAGAGGAAGGGACGGAGGGAGGGAGGGAAAAAAGGAAGACAGGCAGGCAGGTGGGCAGTCTCTAGAAGCCAGAAAAGGCAAAAATTAAATAGAATGGATTTTCACCCAGAGCCTCCAGAAAGACCATGGCTCTGCTGCCATCTTGATTTTAGGCCTGTAAGACTGATTTCAGATTTCCAGTCTTCAGAACTGTAAGATAGATTTTGTTTTTGTAAGCCACTAAGTTTGCAGTAATTTGTTACAGCAGCAATCAGAAACTAATATCATAGCCTGGTTCTTTTCTTTTTAAATTCTTCTTGATCTTTGCCATCAGTTTTTCTGTTTATAAATGTCATTATCTTCTTTTTTATATTTAAAACATATTTATTTTTCATTATATAATGCCAAAATACATATAAAAATGAAAACGTGAAAAGTGAAAACATAACACATACAAATGAAATTTCTTGTGATCACTCCCTCCTACCCATCCTTCCCCCAAGTAATCACAGTTGTTATTTTGGTGTATATCTTTCCAGACCATTTTCTATGTTATTTCATTCCTAGATAAAATGCACACCTATTCAATAATTAACTTTTTCAGCAAATATTTTTTGTCACTAATATATGCGAAGCACTATTTTAGATGCTGGAGACATGCCCTAAAGCCGTGCCTTCATGGAACTTACGTGCATAAAAAATACACACTAGATGAGGAAGATCCTGCAATGGAAAACAAGGGGTTTTAGCAAGGAATGTGTCACATCAGTACTGTCCATTATGGTAGCCACTGGACACATGAGGCTATGAAACACTTGAAATATGCCTAGACCTCACTGAGATGTGTTGTAAGTGTAGATACATACTGGATTTCGAAGACAGTATAAAAAACAGAATGTGAAATATCTGATTAATTTTTATATTGATTACATATTACAATGATAATATTGCGGATATATTAATGGGTTGTAGAAAAGATATTATTAAAATGAATTTCACATGTTTCTTTTTACTTTTACTAATGTAACTGTCAGAACACTTACACATGTGGCTCACATTATGGTTCTGCTGGGCAGCACTGTGGTACATGTTTTGTAAAGCGCACTCTGGCAGCAGCACTGTGGTACATGTTTTGTAAAGCGCACTCTGGCAGATGGTGAACAGACAGCAGGAAGCAAGAGCAGATGTGTGGGGACATGCATTGGAGGCTATTGCAGTCGCTCATACGGTGCCAGGTGAGGCAAAAGATTGGAGGAAGCCCCAGAGAAGTCTATTCGATAAACTTTGCCCTCCAGTTCTTGAACAAATTGGAGACAGAAAAGAAACACAAGTCCCAAAACTGAAAAATGGTGCTAAATGATGTATGGTCTATTGCTCTGTTTGAATGTCAAAAATGCATGAAAGGCAATAGACTCTAAGTTTCTTCTCTCTCCTAATCCTATCAGAATTTCAGTGGAGTAAGGAGAGGAAGGAGTGTAGTCTAGAATTTCTTAATACATTTTCTTGATCATTAGTTAGAGCCCAGAAATTAGAGGCATTGAGCAACTGGGGCCCCTTTCTTCACTTTGGGCCCATCCAAGGTAGATTCCTTAACAAGGCTGGGCTCTCCATCAAATTTAGGCCCTCCTCCACCTATAATGCCTTTGAAAAGAAAAGAGTGCCAACATTCATGACCCTGATCCATGAAACCCTGGGGCTCCTGACTGCAACAGATTTTTAGCCATCTTCACCCCAGACCCAGGCAATCTCCAGGCTCTTTCAGGGGCCGTGTGCAAAGCCTGTACTCACAACTCTTCACCTATGTCGATGATTCCATGACCTAAGAACCAGTTCTCCCTGCCTCTTAAAACAATACAAACTTACTATACTGTGAAATTCACAACAAACATTTGCAAAGATCAAATTTTTATAATAACCCTCTGAAGTGGGCAGAGAAAGAGGAAAGAAAGAAGGCATTGAAGGAATAACTTTTTTAAGCCTTTAGTATTTGCCAGTACATTTCAGATCTGATTTGGCAGCAGATTATTCAATTAGTCATCTACAATTCTCCTATTGATTTTTCTATGATACAATCACCAACTTCCTTGCACTGGGACACCTGGGCAGGTAGTAGATCTCTAGCACAAACACACACAGCCTCCTGGTGTTGGATATGCAAATCCATCCCAGCTCCTCTGGTCTCTCTCTTAGTTTCTATTCTTTAAGAAACTAAAGAGACTTTAAACCATAACCCTCCAATGAAGAAATTGCATATAAAGTTAACTATATGGGCTTTATTTAAGAAAGGAACAGCCCTTTGAGCCCCAGATGGGAGACATGAAACTGCTATTCCCTTTGTAGTCTCAGTTCCCTCTGGCCTTTCATGGTGTGGGCACCTTGCCTTGCTGAGTTTTTTTCTAACCAAGATATATATTTTTCATACACGGTTGTCTTTATTATGTGCTACTGCACATTACCAAATACATTATACATTTAGAAAGACATATACATACATATGCAGGGTTGTTCACAGCAAACTATGTCGATTGTTTTACATCAATTATTTAAGGATTTTTTTGAGAACACTTTTGACCACATGCAATTTTGACTTAGGTGTTAACTTTGGAATCCAGCTTGACATAAAATGCAATGTCACTAACTTTTCTCCAAAATTCCTGAGTCCTAACACAGGCCTAGGTATACAGCAAGAAACTGCATTATGAGTACTATGCCTATTGGAACACAAAATCTTCAGAGCTTTCCTAATGCCAGTGCCCTCTGGCCTGATGGGTCAATCAGATCTTTGCCTGGTTCTCGTTCAGGTGGGCCTGAGAAACCTACTATTTCTCTTTTAGTATCCCTGAATTCTGGAGTAAATAGAATAAATCGTCTAAAACAGGGTCAAAGAGAGCCAAAGCAATGAATGTTCTTTTGATACACTTGGAAAATGAATTGATTCCCTATCTCCAGAGGAAAAACACATGATGTTTTCCATCTGGCAAGGCTGTGGAAGAATAATGTTGTGGAAACAAGAGCCTATTCACTGAAGCCATTGTGGCACAGTCCTGCAGCTGGGAGTGGTGAGTTTACATCACCCCAGCCACTTACAAAAACTTAAATGTGGAGTTCTGTTTACTGGCAAGTGTTTTCAAACTCCCTCCTCCTCGTCCTTTTGAGTAACTTTTGTTTAATACATGACTAAATGTCATTATGTTATCTCAAAGTTAGAAGGGCAGTCAGAGATCCTGTGGCCCTCAGACTATACAGTGTTCAATAAAGAGCTAACCCCCTCCCCAGGTCCTCACTGTGATACTTTGGGCTACATGTAACATTATACCCTGACTTAGAACTAAATGTTAGAGGAAATTGCCTCTGACAGCCAGGAGCAGGAGATGAGTCTTAGGCATGGTACAACAGCAATTCCACAATGTCATCAAAGACCCTTCTTCCTCCCAGTTCTCTGCTCTGCAGCAGCTTCTTTCTAGGGCTGAGTCCCCTCTAGTCACAAAACGTTTGTGTAGTTTCAGGTGCCACAGCCAGGATCCAGAGGTGGGAGAGGAATGGTTTCCTCTCATGCTTCTTAAAAAGAAAAATATTTTCCCAAGCCCCTTACCAACCCCCAGCAGAGCTCCCTCCTCATCTCTTTGACAAGAACTAAGTTATGTGCCCACTACAAAATCAATCGCTGCTGGGGGAAGTGGGACCCCCATGACTGGTTTGACTAGTTAGTCTGAATCCAGTTGAGCTAGGAGTGGGGGCAACTGCCATTGAGGCATATGGCTTATGGAGGAGAGAATGGATCTCCAGGTGGGGGAAGAGGGAGGAAATGTTCTATCAGTAATAAAAAAAGAGAAGAAATTAATTTTTGAGTAGACAATAATGTTTTCTTTATTCACCCACTTGTAGAACACAGATGGTGGGATAGCCAAGTATATAAGATTGTCATTACAAACATAAATAGAGGTTTATGTCACTTGATATTGAAATTATGAAGATTCTTTATTTGACTTTTTATCCCACTTCTCTCACTCTTGGATCTCAAATTATAGGCTTTCATAACCACTATTATTTAAAATCACTGAGCACTTAATACATGCCAGGCACTATGCAAACTTCCTCTCATGAAATTCTCCTTTAATTTCTCACAATCACCATATAAAATACATGCCATTATCCTCATTTTACAGTCAGGCAAACTAAGGACATGAAAGGTAACTAACTTGCTCAAATTTGCACAATTAGTAAAGTGGAGGAGCCAGGCCTGGAATCAGGTTATTAAAATTCCAAGCAAATAATCATTCCTTCAGTAGATGAGTCTCCATGCTAGGTGCTGGGGACAGTGGTAAACCAAACAGACACAGTTCTTGTCTTTATTGAAGCTACAATCTAGTGGAAGAGAAAATAGGAAACAAATACATTACACAAATGCTACAAAATTTTGGTAGGTATTACAAAAGAAAAAGAGTGAAGGAGTGAATGAAGGCCCTTGTTTATACTGTGTTGATCAGAAAAGTTCTTTGTGGAAGGTGACTTTATGCTGGATCCTAAGTGGTGAAAGCCATATGAAAAGAGAGATAGAAATATTCCAGGGAAAGGACCTGAGATGGAAAAAGGTTGGCACATTTAACACCCTGACCAAAACCAGTATGACTGAGCAAAAGGAGAACAGGGAGGGCAGTGCAGGGAAAAGGAGAGGGAGGCAGGGGGCAGGTCATTTGGGCCTTCTATGTGCCTTAAGAATATCGGAAAACTAAAGTGATTAGACTTGCATCTTAAAACTTGATCATTCGAACTACTGTTTTGAGAATAGATGAGTTGGAGAAAAAGATGTGAAGAGATTTGTTGGGAGGATATTGTAGACACCAGGAAAGCAGTAATGGTAAGTGATCATGGAAATAGAGAGAAAAAGGTGGATTCAAGAGATATGCTACAGATAGAAGTGACAGGAATTAGATGGGCTCACATACAATAATAAGGGGAAGAGAGGAGCTAAAGGTGATTCTTAACTTTGGATCCTACAACTGGGTGCTAAAAAAGGGGGTCACTGAGCTCAAATGAAAGATCAAGATTTAGTTTGAGACATGTTAAGTTTGAAAAGTAAGGTGTCAGGTAGATTATTACATATATTATCTGGAGCTGAGAAGTTTGCTAGAGATGTGTTTGAGCATAGTTGGCATATAGATGGTGTTTAAAGTCTTGAGAGGAAAGACCATATTGGTGATATTTAAAACCATTTAAATAAAGGATACTGATGGTATTTAAAGCCTAGGAAAATACTTCTAAGACAAAAGAAACCAGATAGCCCAGAGCCATCATTTAGAATACCAGTATCAAAGCAGGTTGGAGTAGGTGGAGAGCTGGGAGGAAAACTGGAAGAGTGAGACATTAGCTAAGTCAAATACAGCAGTGTTTCAGGAAGAGTGGCCGGTTACATTGCTTGCCACTGAAGGGTCAAGTATAAAGCTTCAGTTTATGTATGGAAAGAACCCATCTGTTGGTCAATATTCTGAATTTAAAATGACCCACACCAGGTCCTTATGAAATTCCATTACTTTGCAGACTAAATAAGATTCTACAATCTTCAGAAGCGGTGAGAGTGAAATAATGGTAAGAAGCCACATACAAAGAGTTCAGGATAGCATAAGACTTCTCCAGAGTAATAAAAGCTAAAATGCAAGTATACTATGTTTTCAAAATTCCAAGAGAAAATTATTTATAACATAGAATTGTAGTCAAGTAAAATTGTAAGAAAAATCTATTTAGACATGCAAGATTTCAAAGATTTCCCATATGTCCCTTTTCAGGAAGCTACTAAAGGATGCTGTCCTGCAGAATGAGGGTATAATCAAAGAATTAAAAAAAAATGGGATTAAAAAAAAAAGGAAGTGAAGGAAATTCAGAGTAGTGATAAGAGAAGTTCCAGAATGACATCTCTGTAGCAGCGTTAGAGGACATTCATACCCAACTGCAGTAGTAGAATTGAGGGCTCCGGGAGAAATGTCTCATGGGGAAAATACAGTTGATAAACTATTTAATATGACTTACATATTAAGTGGAGTTTTAGAAAGAAAGAAAATTTGAGACTGAATGAATAACGGGCACACAGTATAAAGATGAAGATATACCAAAGATTTTATTAATTCGTCACTTTAGAAAGGAACTAATAAAAATTGTACAAGCAGTACAAGGGGTGAGTTCAAAGAGCAGAAGCACAGATAGGGAACAAGGACTTCTGAAATCAATTTACAAATAGAAGCAAAATGGTCTATTTAGAAAACAATAATCAATTGAAGTCCTATTAGTTTTCTATTGCTGTGTAACAAATTTCCACAAATTTCACAGCTTAAAACAATGCACATTTATTATCTCACAGTTCTGTAGGTCAGAAGTCTAGGTGGGCTCAGTTGAGTTCTCTGTTTAGCATCTGTTGAGGTCAAGATCAAGGTGTCAATCTGTTTGGGCTCTACCTGGAGGCTCTGGGAAAGAATCAGCTTCTAGGTGCATCCGGGTTGCTGGTTGAATTCAGTTCCATGTGAGTATAGGACTAAGGACACTGTTTTCCTTGCTTGTTGCTCACTGAGATTCCTGTCAACTCCTAGAAACCCCTCTCTGGCCCTTGCACACACCCCCTTCATCTTCAAAGCCAGCAACTGCCTATCAAATACTTCTGGTGCTTGAGTCTCTCTGATTTCCTCTTCTGCCACCAGCTGGAGAAAACCCTTTACTTTAAAGGGCTCATGTGATTAGGGCTTATGTGATTAGATTAGGCCCACTGGGATAATCTCCCTTTTGCTCTATAAAGTAACATAATCCCAGGAACGATATCTTTACAAGTTCTGCCCACACTCAAGGGGAAGAGATTATCCTAAGATGTCGGTCACTGGGAGGTCATCTTAGAATTCTGCCTACCCCAGCATTCCACCATACACAATCAATTCACCTTTCAATGGATAATAATAACTTGCATTCATATTGGTTTTCTATAACTTACAGAATTGTTAAACAGGTCAAAGAGAAAAAAGAGGAAAAGACAGCCTGGATGGGTGAGCCGCTAATTCTTGTTTTGTCCATTTGAAAGTTTTTCATAATTTTTTGACATTTGTTATGCAAGAAAAGAAACATAATCCATAACAGACCACATGGCTCACCTTTGATCAACATTTAGGTAACTACTAAATATCTATGTAACCAAAACTTGGGGTATAGCTTTATATGGAGAATGAAGATGAGGGATCCAAGATGGTGGGGGCAGGCTGATAGGGCAAAAGTAAAAATCTTTCCCTTTCATAGTAGCAAGTCGACAGGTAATACCTAAACTAAAAAAATAGAATTAGGAAATAAAGTGAAGAACATATTATTTGGGGGATATGGAGAAATAGCTTTAAGACTTGCCTGTGAAAAGTGGAAATGGGGGCAATGAGTGGTAGGGCAGAGGACTGCTACCTCTTGGGAAATCCCAAGCCATGAGTAGAATTATCAGTTGGTTAGGAATACAACTACTACAGTTGTCCTTACTTCAGACAAGATGCAATGATGTATCTTCTTTGCATTTTCAGTGATCCTCTTGAGGATGTGACTCACGAAAAAGAAGAGAAAAGGGGGAGCTGACAATGAAGGGGATAGAAACTCATACTTATCGCACAACTATATGTTGGCCGCTTTATGATGATAGCTCATTTAAAGCTATTAGCAATCCTGGGAGGTAGAAAATATTGTCATTATTTTACAGAGGAAGAATCTGAGGTTCAGAAAGGGAATAATTAATATGAACAATAATACTAGTTAACATTTATTAAGTACTTACTAAGTGCCAGGTACTGTGCTAATCACCTTGGATTACAAGGATTATTTCAAATCATCCCTAAAAGAACCTCTGAGATGGGTACTAGTTCCCATTGGACAAAGGGGAAAATTAGAGCTCAGAAAGCTTTCAGTGGGTCACAGAGCTGAGAGCGTCAGATGGTCCTCACCTTTCACTTTTCATATGAGACACAGGACAAGGTCTCTTTCTGCTATGCAAATGAGCCTCCCTTAAGAGTGGCAAAAACAACCTATCTAATCCTACCATATATGGCCTCTCCATTCCATTTCTAGCTACATGTCTTGACCTCAATGACTACTTGTTAGTTGGTTTTGCAGAATAACCAAGGAGCTGCAAAGACTAGGCGTAGTCTCTATAAGGACATTTATTGTTTTCCTCCTCCTGGAATTCCTACCCCTTTCTCCTAGTAATAACACCCTGATTTCCAGTTAGAGACACATTCTTCTTCCATTAAGGAGGGCAGTGCATAACCTAGGCTTTTCCAGTCAAAACTTTCTAACCTTCTGGCTACAAGAATTGATTCAGAAATGGTCACCATGACCAGAGAATTTACTGGACACATTGAGAAAAAGATGCTGTCTTTCTGCTGGTCTTAAAAACATCACTGGATGTGGTTGAAACCAAGCCTGGGAATCTGGGGGCCAGAATATGAAGAAAACTGCCTGAGAATAAAACCTATCTTGAGAAAAGCAGAGGCAAGAAGACTAAGTTCTTAAGGTATAATTGAAGTATCAGGTTTCAGTTTTGTTTAATGATTCCATTGATAAACTTCCTTCTACCATTTGGGGTGGTTATTTGTTCCCCGGTAATAATCTGGGAAGCTTCTTGAGTTTGGGATTACCAAGGAATATGAGGGAATGGGAGAAGGAAACTAAATAGATCAAGGCAAGGAAACTATGGATTGGTAGGAAGAGAAAGGAAACCCTAAGGTGTGCTTTGTTTTCTACAAAGATGAAAATTTTAATTTTCTTTCAAATGTTCTCAGCTGCCTAGAAGAAGCTGAGGATGTGGTGGCTCTCCAGAGTCATCACTGTATTTTTCCTTTTTTCAGCCATGTTTATTGCATGGAGGTTCCTCAACAAACTGAAAATAGGATTACCATATGATTTAGCAATTCCACTTCTGGATATATATTCAAAGGATTTAAAATCAGTGCATTGAAGAAATATCTGCATTCTTGTGTACATTTAGGCTTTATTCACAATAGCCCAAGTTATAGAATCAACCTAATTGTCTATCAACAAATGAATGGATAAAGAAAATGTGGCATATATACACAAAGAAATACTTCTCAGACTTTAAAAAAAAAAAAAGGAAATTCTATCATTTGCAACAACATGGATGGATCTGAAGAACATTATGCTAAGCCGGGCACAGAGAGTCAAATAATACATGTTCTCACTTATACAGGAAATCTAAAACAATCAAACTCACAGTAGCAGAATAGAATGGTGGTACCCAGAGTCTGGGCACATGGGGAGAAAGGGGAGATGTTGATCAAAGGGTTCAAAGTTTCAATTAGATAGGAGAAACAAAGAATAAGCATTTGAAGTGATGGATACGTTTATTAGCTTAATTCAGTCATTGCACATTGTATACATATAACATAACTTTGTACCTTACACCTATATACAATTATCATTTGTCAATATATAGTAGAGAAATTTTTTTTATGGTGAAAAGATATACATATATTTAGAATTAGCCAGCTGGACTCAGTTTAGATGATCCCAATTTTGTTGGCAACATCCAAAGCATCGTAATCAGGAGCCAGTCGAACATATGCCTTCTTCTCTCCATCAGGCCGAATCAGGGTGCTGACCTTGGCCACATCGATGTCATAGAGCTTCTTCACAGCCTGTTTGATCT
>CAUYLG010003219.1:0-59659 GCA_963573385.1 Cacajao melanocephalus | reverse complement strand
ACTTTTCTTGGCACAAAATTTGAGGTGCAAAAAAACTCGGCAATCAAAATGAATAATATATTGATGCAATATTAGGAAAACAAAATTAAATGCAAAAAAAAGTCAATAATAAAAAAAAAAAAAAAAAAAAAAAGACCCTCTGTATGCTGCCCATCAGAAATTCACTTCACCTGTAAAGAAAGTGAATGGATGAAAAAAAATATTCCATGCAATTCCATAAAATTGGGGAAAAAGTGACTGTTATAAGTGACTGATATTCCTGCATGCTTTTATTGATTTATTTTTTAAGAGGGCGTTTCCTTCTCATTGCCCAAGCTGGAGTGCAATGGTGTGGTCTCGGCTCACTGTAACCTCTGCCTCCCGAGATTACAGGCACCCACCACTACGCCTGGCTAATTTTTGTATTTTTAGTAGAGACGGGGTTTCACCATGTTAGCCAGGCTGGTCTTGAACTCCTGACCTCAGGTGATTCCCCAGCCTTGGCCTCCCAATGTGCTAGGAATACAGGTATGAGCCACTGCACCCTGGCCTTGCATGCTTTTAGTTTCCCATCATTTAGAAGCCAAAATGATTGGAACAGTCATTTATAGCCTACTATACAACAACAAATGCCTACATCAAAAAAAAGTAGAAAGACTTCAAGTAAACAACCTCATGTTGCTCTTCAAGGAGCTGGAAAAACAAGAATAAACCAAACACAAAGGAAAGAAACATAAAGATCAGAGCAGAACTAAATGGAATAGACTAAAAAGGGGACACAAAGGATCAATGAAATAAAAAGTTGTTTTTTTAAAAAGAGAAACAAAATCCATAAACCTGTGTTGGTGTGTGAGAAAAAATAAATTAATAAGCCACTACCAGGACTAACCAAACACAAAAGAGAGAAGACCCAAATAACATTAGAAATGAGAAAGAAGACATGCAACTGATATCACAGAAATCCAAGGATCATTAGAGACTACTGTGAACACCTATACACTAACGAATTGGAAACTCTAGGGGATGTCTGTAAATTCCTGGACACAAACGATCTACCAAGATTGAACCAGGAAAAAATAGAAAACCTGAAGAGATCAATAATGAGTAACCACATTGACTCAATAATAAAGTCTCTCAACAGAGAAAAACCCAGGATCAGATGGCTTTACTGTGGAATTCTACCAAATTTATAAAGAATTAACATCAATTCTTCTCAAACTAGTCCCAAAAGTTGAAGACAATTTTTTTCTAACTCATTCTGTGAGGCCAGCATTACCCAGATACCAAAACCAGACCAGGACACACACAACAAAAAAAGAAAACTACAGGCCAATATCCCTGATAAACAGAGATGCAAAAATTCTCAACAAAATACAGTTGATCCTTGAAGAATGTGGAGGCTATGGATGCCAAGATCCTCCACACTAGAAAATCCACATATAACTTTTGGCTGCCCCAAAACTTAATTACTAATAGTCAAGTGAAAGATCTTTACAATGAAAACTATAAAACACTGATAAAAGAAATTGAGGAGGATACAAACAAATGGAAAGGCATCCCATGCTCATGGATTGGAAGAATTAATACTGTTAAAGTGACCATACCACCCAAAGTAATCTACAGATTCAGTGCAATCCCTATCAAAATACCAATGACATTCTTCACAGAAATAGAAAAAAAAAAAACAAAAACCTAAAATTTGTATGGAACCACAAAAGATACTTAATAGCCAAAGCAATAATGGGCAAAAAGAACAAAGCTGGAGGCATCACACTCCTTGACTTCAAAATTTATTACAAAGGTATAGTAACCAAAACAGCAGGTTATTGGTATAAAAATAGACACAGACCAGCTGGGCGCAGCGGCTCACGCCTGTACTCCCAGCACTTTGAGAGGCCAAGGAGGGAGGATCACTTGAGCCCAGGAGTTTGAGACCAGCCTGGGCAACACAAGGAGACCTTGTCTCTACAAAAAATACAAAAATTAGCCAGGTGTGGTGGCACATGCCTATAATCCCAGCTACTCAGGATGCTGAGGCAGGAGAATCGCTTGAACCCAGGAGGTGGAGGTTGTGGTGAGCTGAGATCGTACCTGGGCAACAAGAGTGAAACTCTGCCTCAAAAAAAAAAAAAAAGAAGACACAGACCAATAGAATAGAGAATCCAGAAATAAATCCATGTTTTTATATAGTCAACTGATTTTTGACAAAGGTGTCAAGAGCAAACACTGAGAAAAGAACATCCCTTCAATAAATGGTGCTGGGAGAACTGGATGTCCATATGCAGAAGAATAAAACTAGACCCTTGTCTCTCACAATGTACAAAACTCAACTCAAAATGGCTTAAGACAAACATAGGACCCGAAACTATAAATCTACTAGAAGGAAACACAGGGAAAACACTTTAGGACATTGGTCCAAGTAACGATTTGATGGCTAGACTTCAAAAGCACAGTCAACAAAAGCAAAACTAGATAATTGGACTATAGTAAACTAAAACACTTCTGCACAGCAAAGGAAACATCAACAGAGACGACCTGTAGAATGGGAGAACATCTTTGCAAACCATTCATCTGACAAGGGGCTAATATCCAGAATATACAAGGAACTCAAACAACTCAACAGGAAAAACATAATCCCAGTAAAAAGTAGGCAAAAGGATCTGAATAGATACCTCCAAAGAAGACATGCATGCTTAAGTGTAGGAGTTGGAGGTTGTAGTGAGCTGTGATCACACTACTGTACTCTAGCCTGGGCAATAAAGTGAGACTCTCTCTCTAAAAAATAAAATAAGAAAAAAAGACATACAAATGGCCAACAGGTATATGAAAAAAAAATGCTCAACATGACTAATCATCAGAAAATGCAAATCAAAATGACAAAGAGGCCGGGCATGGTGGCTCACACCTGTAATCCTAGCACTTTGGGAGGCCAAGGAGAGTGGATTGCTTGAGCTCAGGAGTTCAAGACCAGCCTGGGCAACATGGTGAAACCCCATCTCTACAAAAAATACAAAAATCAGCTGGGCATGGTGGCTCACACCTGTAGTCACAGCTACTTTGGGGGCTGAGGCATGAGAATCACTTGAACCTGGGAGGAAAAGGTTGCAGTGAGCTGATATCATGCCACTGCACTCCAGCCTGGGTGACAAAGTGAGACTTGCCACAAAGAAAATACAAAAATTAAGGCCAGGTACGGTGGCTCATGCCTGTAATCCCAGCACTTTGGGAGGCCAAGCCGGGTGGATCACCTGAGGTTGGGAGTTCAAGACCAGCCTGATCAACATGGAGAAACCCCATCTCCACTAAAAATATAAAATTAGCCGGGCATGCTGGTGCATGCCTGTAATCCTAGCTACTCAGAAGGCTGAGGCAGGAGAATCGCTTGAACCTGGGGGGCGGAGGCTGCAGTGAGCCGAGATTGTGCCATTGCACTCCAGCCTGAGCAACAAGAGTGAAACGCTGTCTAGAAAATAATAATAATAATAATAATAATACAAAAATTAGCCAGGCATGGTGATGCGCACATGTAGTCCAAGCTACTCTGGAGGCTGAAGGGGGAGGATCACTTGAGCGTGGGTGGTTGGGGCTGCAGTGAGCTGAGATTGCACCACGGCACTCCAGCCTGGGTGACAGAGTGAAAAGAAAAAAAAGAAAAACTATGAACAGGAATGAACTACTGTAACTGCCTAACAAGTTCACCTTACCCACTACCTAGACAGCCAATTTATCAGGACAGGGGAATTGCAATAAAGAGTAATTCACACAGAGCCAGCTGGGCAGGAGACAGAAGTTATTACTCAAATCAGTCTCCCTGAACATTCAGGAATCAGAGCTTTCTTCTTTTTTTGAGACTGAGTCTCACTCTGTCACCCAGGCTGCAGTGCAGTGGTACAATTTTGGCTCACTGAAACCTCTGCCTCCCAGGTTTAAGCGATTCTCCTGCCTCAACCTCCTGAGTAGCTGGGACTACAGGTGTGCACCACCATGCCTGGCTAATTTTTATATTTTTAGTGGGGGCACGGTTTCACCATATTGACCAGGCTGGTCTCAAACTCCTGATCTCCTGATCAGCCTGCCTCAGCCTCCCAAAGTGCTGGGATTACAGGCATGAGCCACTGCGCCCAGCCAGGAATCAGAGTTTTTCAGAACAATTTGCTGGGGGCGGGGGAGCGGCTGGCAGCCAGTGAGTCAAGAGTGTTGATTGGCTGTGTCGGAGAAGAAGCTATCCTCTTACATTGAGTCAGTTCCTGGGTGGGGGGCCGTGATATCAGATGAGCCAGTTTATTGATCTGGGTGGTGCCAGCTGATCCACTGAGTGCAGGGTCTGCAAAATGTCTCTAGCACTGATCTTAGGTTTTACAATAGTGATGCTATCCCCAGGAGCAGTTTAGGGAGGGTCAGAATCTTGTAGCCTCCAGCTGCATGACCCCTAAAGCATTATTTCTAATCTTGTGGACAATTTGTTAGCTCTACCAAGGCAATCTAGTCACCAAGCAAGAAGAAGGTTTGGTTTAGGAAAGGACGGTTATTGCCTTTGTTTTAAACTATAAACTATATACTAAGTTCCTCCCAAAGTAAGTCCGGCCTACGCACTGGAATGAACAAAGCCTGGAAGTTAGAGGCAAGATGGAGTGGGTTAGGTCAGATCTCTTTCACTGTCTTCGTTATAATTTTGGAATGGTGGTTTCACTACTGATTCACAAAATAACTTGGATGAACCTCAAAACACCAGACAGAAATGATCAAGTACTGTATTGTTCCATTTAGGTGACATTTCTAGAAAAGGCAAATCTTTATCAGTGGTTTCCTGGGGCTGGGGTGGGAGCCAGCAGTAAGGCAGATGGGTATGGGGGAAATGGGGTAACTTTATGTGGGGATAGAGTATCTCAAGCTGGACTGTGGGAATGGCCGGACAACTGTTTAAATTTACCAAAAATCACTAAACAGTACGCTTACAGTGGGTGAAAATTATCATCTGTACATTGCACTTCACTGGAGTTTTATAAATAAAGAAGTTCAAGTTTCAGTCCCTCCCTTACATGTCCTTTGGCATCTGGCACACTCCCTCCTCCGCGAAAACCTGTCTTCAGACCCTTGTTTTCTCCACCTTGCTTAGAGTTGGATCCTTGGTCCTCTTCTCTATCTGTCCTCCCCCAGGGTGATGTGCCTCTGGTGGGGCCTTTAAATATTGGTACCAGCCAGGCATGGGGGCTCACGCCTGTAATCCCAGCACTTTGGGAGGCTGAGGCAGGCAGATCGCCTGCAGTCAGAAGCTCGAGACCAGCCTGACCAACATGAAGAAACCCCATCTCTATTAAAAACACAAAATTAGCTGGGCATAGCAGTGCATGCTTGTAATCCCAGCTGCTCGGGAGGCTGAGGCAGGAGAATCACTTGAACCCAAGAGGTGGAGGTTGCAGTGAGCTGAGATCGTGCCATTGCACTCCAGCCTGGGCAACAAGAGCAAAACTCCATCTCAATAAATAAATTAATTAATTAAACAAATAAATAAATAAATAAATATTGGTACTGACCATTTCTTCAGCTGAGACCTCTCTCCTGAAGTCCAGACTCTTACCTTCAAATGCCTGTGCAGGTTCTCCTTGGATGTGTGATGAGCATCCCAAACATAACAGGTCCATGCTGAGCTTCTGTTCTTCCCAACTCGAATCAGTGCCACCCTCAGATTCCCATGCCAGCTGAGGGTACCTCCATCCTTCCCATTGCTCAGGCCAGAAATCTTGTTTTTGTTTTTTGTTTTTGAGACAGAGTCTCACTCTGTCTCCAGGCTGGAGTGCAGTGGCACCACCTCGGCTCACTGCAACCTCTGCCTCCAGAGTTCAAGTGATTCTCCTGTCTTGGCCTCCCAAGTAGCCAGGACTACAGATGCATGCTGCCATGCCTGACTAATTTTCGTATTTTTTAGTAGAGATGGGATTTTGCCACGTTGGCCAGGCTGGTCTCAAACTCCTGACCTCAGATGATCCACCTACCTTGGCCTCCCAAAGTGTGGGATTACAGGCGTGAGCCACTGTGCCTGGCCCAGCCCAGAAATCTTGAAGTCATCTTCGAATCCTCTTTTTGTCTTCCATCCAAATCCATCAGCAAACTGCAGCTGGTACTTTAAAATGCACCAAGAATCAGGTCCCTTCTCAACACGTGCATTGCTCCCCAATTACTCACAGGGATTGCCGCATAGCCTCCTCCTTGATGTCCCCACAGCCTTTTCACAGCACTATATCCAAAGTTACCCTAAGCTGGCTCAGATCCCCCCTTCATTCCCCCATTTCATTTGGAGGAAAAGCCCAGGCCCTGTGAGGTGCAGTCCCATGCTACCTTTCTGATCTCAGGAGTTCAGTCACCCTGCTCCAGCCCTGCTGGCCTCCTTGCTCCTGAACAGGCCAGGCACATTCCTGCCTCAGGACCTTAGCACTTGCTGTCTCTACCCCTCCATTGTAGGCAGAATGTTAAAGTGGATCCCTGCAATTCTCACCCCCTGGTATCTTTCTGTGGATTACACAAAGATTACCTTTGTGTAATCTTTTCCCACTTCATATGGGTAGAACCCATAACTTTCTTTTTTTTTGAGACAGACGGAGTCTCACTCTGTCACCCAAGCTGGAGTGCAGTGGTGCAATCTCTGCTCACTGCAGCCTCTGCTTCCTGGGTTCCTCCATCTCCCGAGTAGCTGGGACTACAGGCTCCCACCACTGCGCCTGGCTAATTTTTTTGTATTTTTTTAGTAGACGCAGGGTTTCACCCTGTTGTCCAAGCTGGTCTCGACTCCTGACCTCAAGTGATCCACCCACCTTGGCCTCCCAAAGTGCTGGGACCTACCACAACCAGCCAACCGCACTCCAGCCCGGGTGACAGAGCATGACTCAGTCTCAAAACAAAAACAAAAACAAAACAGACGTGAGCCACTGTGCCCAGCCAACTTTCTTCTAAACTTTAGAAAAATATGGCAAAAGTGATGAGCATGATGATACTAGGTTATATGGCAAAAGTGAGGGGATTTTGCAGATGTAATGAAGACACCAATCAACCTGAGTTAAAGCGTGGTGATCCGGGTGGGTCTGACCTACTCAGGTCAGGTGACCCTTAGAAAAGGACTCCCTGTGCGCTTAGACTTGAAGCAGCAAAGACTTTTCTCTCTGTCCCTGACCTTGAAGAAGCAGGCCACCACGAGTTTGACAGCTGCAAGGAAATGAATTCTGCTAACACTCACCTGGGCTCTGGAAAGGAATGCAGCCTGCTGACACCCTATCGCAGCCCCAGAGCAGAAGACCCAGCTAAGCCATGCCTGGCCCGATGTATTAAGCAAATGTTGTTTTAAGCTGCCAATTTGTGGTAGCTTTTTTGTTTTGGTTTTGAGACAGAGTCGTGCTCTGTCGCCCAGGCTGGAGTGCAGTGGCGCCACCCTAGCTCACTGCAGCCTTGAACTCCTGGGCTCAAGTGATCTTCCTGCCTCAGCTTCCCCAGTAGCTGGGACTGCAGGGACATGCCAACAAACCCAGCTATTTTTTAAAAAAAATTTTGTAGAGACTGGGTTCCCTGTGTTGACCAGGCTGGTCTCTAATTCTGTGCTTAAGTGATCCTCCTGCTTCAGCGTCCCAAAGTGCTGGGATTACATGCATAAGCTACCGTGCCTGGCCTGTGGTAATATTACGCAGCAACAGAAAACTAATGTCCCCTCAGATATCTGCGTGGCTTATGTTCTCGTCTTCACAAGAAAGTCTACCCTGGGCACCCTCGGTGGAATCACAACAGGCCTCCCTTTAATCTCTATAGCACGTACTAATCTATCACAATACATGCATGGTTACTGAAGCATGTTTATTGTTTACACTTGCTTCCTAACTTACCGAAATGCGCTTATTGTTTAACACCTCTCTTCCTCCATTAGAATATAAGCCCCATGAGGGCAGAGGTTTTTGTGTTTTGTTGCTGCTGTTTCTGGGCATTGGTAATGGGATGTGGAGCATCTTCAGAAGAGGAGTTGTTGAACAGGTGAAGGATGAGGCCCATTTGGGGGATATAATACTACGGTAATTTATGCACATGCATTAGCTTAAGTGAGGTCATTGTGCCCACAGAGCAGGTGGGAGGCCTCTCTGGGCCTCTGCTGGGTCAGGCCCTTGGCCTTCTAGACCCGGAATGCCAATAAGCTAATCTGAGTGAGAGAAGACTGGCTGCTGATTTGTAATGTGGGTCAGCCTGACCGGCTCCTGGATGCTGGACAGCTCATGTCGGTGACTCATGCCAGTGACGAGAGTCAGATGGGCTCTGTGACCTGCTTAGCCCCATCAGCCTCTGCACTATCCTCAACAAGAGGGCAGGGGAGTCTGGAGCTGTCCCATTCTCCTCTCCCAGGGGTCGGGGGCTGGCCCACCGCTGACGCTGGTCTCTCACAGTGCTTCTCGTTTCTTCTATTCTACCTCGGGTTGGGTTCCCTAAGGAGCAGACGGAGACGGTTTCACAAAGAGCTTTTTTTTTTTTAATAGAAGGCCCTGGGGATCCACATCTTCGGGAGGGAGGGGAAAAAATAGTAGTGGGCAGAGGGAGAACTGCTATGCAGACCTCAGCTGACCCCATAGGGAGCTCTGGAGCCAAAATGCTCCTTCAGAGTTATCCTGCATTTGGGCCAAAATGGACCAGTCATTGGATGCGGGCCACCTGGGAAGGGTGTGACCTGGGGCCAGACGGCTCTCTACTGCTGAAGCAGACCCTAGAAGAGCTACCCCTGAGGGGCACCTGCAGAGGGCACTTCCAGCAGCTGGGGGGCAGGTGCTTTCATGAAGGGAGAGTTGGGCAGCGCCTTTCCTTCCTTGTTCACAATATCTACCAATACCTCTCCCACTGGGGTAGTCCATCTTTTCTCTCAGTTATTTTCCTTTTGAGATATAGTAAAAAAGAAAAAAAAAAAAAGGTTTTTTTGAGACAGAGTCTTGCTCTGTTGCCCAGGCTGGTGGTGCGATCTTGGCTCACTGCAGCCTCCGCCGCCCCAGTTTAAGCAATTCTCTTGCCTCAGCCTCCTGACTAGCTGGGATTACAGGTGTCTGCTATCATGCCCAGCGAATTTTTGTTTTTTTAGTAAAGATGGGGTTTCACCATGTTGGCCAGGTTGGTCTGGAACTCCTGACCTTAAGTGATCTGTCCGCCTCAGCCTCCCAAAGTGCTGGGATTACAGGCATGAGCCACTGCGCCTGGTCAAAAAAATTTTAATGTAGAAAACAAAAGCAATAGAATTACAAAAGAAACCAATTATAGGGCCAGGTGATGTGGCTCACGCCTGTAATCCCAGCACTTTGGGAGGCAAAGGTGGGCGGATCACCTGAGGTCAGGAGTTGGCAACCACCCTGGCCAACATGGTGAAACCCCGTCTCTACTAAAAATACAAAAATTAGCCAAGTGTGGTGGTGCATGTCTGTAATCCCAGCTACTTGGGAGGCTGAGACAGGAGAATCACTTGAACCCAGGAGACGGAGGTTGCAGTGAGCCAAGATGGCACCTGCCATTGCACTCCAGCCTGGGCAACCAAGCAAGACTCTGTCTAAAAAAAAAAAAAGAAAAGAAAAAAAATATATATATATTCAGATACCAAAATGTTACAACACTTTTTTTTGAGACAGGGTCTCGCTCTCACTGTCACCCTGGCTAGAGTGCAGTGTTACGATCACAGCTCACTGCCTGAATTCCCAGGTTTAAGCAGTACTCCTGCCTCAGCCTCCCGAGGAACTGGAACTACAGGAGCACTCCACCACACCCAGCTAATTTTGTGTTTTTTTGTAGAGCTGAGGGTTCTCACTATGTTGCCTAGGCTGGTCTCGAATTCTTGGGCTCAAGTGATCTGCACACCTTGGCTTCCCAAAGTATTAGGATTGCAGGCATGAGCCACCATGCCCAGCCAAAACACATTTTGGTAGTGTCATAAACGTGCTTCTTTATTTAACCATCAGATAGCAAGCTCTGGTGCTGGCCCAATAACTGGGATCATTGTGAAGAGATAATGAATCTAAGCAGTATTTAGAGGCATTTGTGACAGCTGTGATAGGATGTGATCTGTTATTTTGATTTGTGACAAAGCCACAGGTATTGATAATTCCACTGTTTTTTGTTGCCTAATTGATAGTGAAAGGAAAGGTTGAATTTCAGTTACAGATTAGAGACAGATGTGATCTCTTCCTATCTAAGTTCTGGGTGCAGGGAAGTAGGTGTTACTATGTGGTGAGGATGAAGAGGTTTTCTGGAAATTTGGGTTTAGGAAGAGGTAATTTTCCTAAAAGAGAGGACAAGGATGTATACCCATGGTGGGCCAAGAGGGTGGGCAGTGAGTCCTGCCGGAGCCTCCTTCTACCTGAGAGGTCCCAGTGTCCACCTTCCTTGCCCCAGCCCCCCTTCTCGAGGTACTGGGAGGCTGGATAAAGGCCTCGGCTGGGCCACACCCCACCCCAAATTCTCCCTGCCCCACGCTAGTCACCCAGGCCACCCTGGCCTGCTCCCTTCCGCAAAGCACCTCACCTTCTGTGCCCAGACCATTAGCCAGCGAGGTGACCTTGACCCGGGCCCAGACCCTGCAAATGAACAGGCGTGCCTGTTAGCGCTCAGCCTGACCCACGGCGACCCTCTGTGACCAATCATTCGACCAACCTCTTAAACAGAGCTCCACTGACGCAATGCCCAGGCATAAAAAGGCCAGGCCGAGAGACCGCCACCAGTTACCGACCCTGGACTCAGCGCACCCGCACCATGGCCAGCCCCAGCCTCGCCTGCTGTCTGCTCGGCCTCCTGGCGCTGACCTCCGCCTGCTACATCCAGAACTGCCCCGCGGGAGGCAAGAGGGCCGCGCTGGACCTCGACGTGCGCAAGGTGAGTGCCTAGCCCGGTCCCGCGGCGCTCCGGGGCGGAAGGGACCCGCAGCCACAGGGACCGGCTCCGCTCCGGCCTTGCCTGACAACCCTAGTTGCTGAGCGGATTTTGACGCCCCGCCCTTGACCGCGGTCGAAGCCCAGACAGGGCCCAAGCGCGCCTGCAGCCCCGTTGTTTCGCCCGCACTGCGAGCCCAGGACCCCAGCATCCCCACCCCGTGCACCCCATTCCGCCTCGCAGGGACCTCGGGGTCACCCCAACCCCGGTCCCGCTCCTTCGCTCACCCCGCCCGTCCCCGCAGTGCCTCCCGTGCGGCCCCGGGGGCAAAGGCCGCTGCTTTGGGCCCAATATCTGCTGCGCGGAAGAGCTAGGCTGCTTCGTGGGCACGGCCGAGGCTCTGCGCTGCCAGGAGGAGAACTACCTGCCATCGCCCTGCCAGTCTGGCCACAAGGCCTGCGGGAGCGGGGGCCGCTGCGCGGTGTTCGGCCTCTGCTGCAGCCCGGGTGAGCGGAGCGAGGCGCGCCGGGGCCTGGGGGAGGCGGGCGGGCTCGCGGCCAGCGGTCCCCTGACCCTACCTCTCCCTCCAGACGGCTGCCACGCCGACCCTGCCTGCGATGTGGAAGCCACCTTCTCCCAGCACTGAAACCTGACAGCTCCCAACACCTTCGAAGCGCGCCACTGGCTTCCCCCATAGCCACCCCAGACATGTGAAAATAAAATAAAGCAGATTATTCTCCTCCAAATCGACTCGTGTCTAAGTGCCAGAAATGGGACGGGGAGGGGCGTTGCGGGACTGGAAGATCGCGCCCGGTGGACCTGCGGCTTGTTGCCCTCAGAGCAGGAATTCAGAGCTGGCCCAGGGAGAAGTGTCCTGGCTGCTCGAGGGAACACAGCGGTGCTGTTCTGGCTGCCACCATCCTGAGGGACTGGAAGAGGGAGGGGCACAAAGGCTCTGGGGACGTGGAAACAGCCCCAGCTTCCAGCTCCCAGCCTGGGCTCAGGCCCACAGCAGGCCGCACTTCAGAAGATCTTTCAGAATCGAAAAGGACCAGGATGAGGGAGCAAATTCAGACAAGGGTCTGAGCGGGGTGACCACAGGAAGCCCAGTGCATACTGAATGGTTTCCTGACCCCTGAGAGGAAGCTTGAGGCACACTGAGAAGTTGGAGCAGAGCTGGTCTGTGGGGAGGCAGCCCTGGGGAGCAGCTGAAGGACCACCATGTTTCCAAGGAACTGACACCCAGGAGGTGTCAGCCTTACTTCTGCCTATGCAATAAAATATGTCAAAGCTGTGGACCCCAAAGAGTGCAGGGGATCTTGAGAGCCCCCACAGAAATGGCATGAACAGAGAGACTCTCTTAACCTCTGTCTCCCATCTGTGAAGCAAAAGTTTCTGACACCGGTGTCAATCAACTTATTATTATTATTATTATTATTATTATTATTTTGAGAGGGAGTTTCATTCTTGTCGCCCAGGCTGGAATACAATAGCACAATCTTGGCTCACTGCAATCTCTGCCTCCCGGGTTCAAGTGATTCTCCTGCCTCAGCCTCTTGAGTGGCTGGGACTATAGGCGCCCCCACACATCCTGGTAATTTTTGTATTTTTAGTAGAGATGGGGTTTCACCATGTTGGCCAGGCTGGTCTCAAACTCCTGACTTGTGGTGATCCGCCTGCCTCGACCTCCCAAAGTGCTGAGATTACAGGTGTGAGCCACCGCCACCGGCCTGGTTTTATACATTTAGGGAGACAGGCATGAGCTATGATGTGAGCCACGGTGCACAGCCAAGGTCTCAATCAATTTAGAAAGCTGATTAAGGTCAGGGTGCGGTGACTCATGAGTGTAATTCCAGCACTTTGGGAGGCCTAAGCAGGTGGATCACCTGAGCTCAGGAGTTTGAGACCAGCCTGGCCAACATGGTGAAACTCCGTCTCTACTGAAAATACAAAAATTAGCAGGACGTGGTGGCGGGCGCCTGTAATCCCAGCTACTTGGGAGGCTGAGGCAGAAGAATTGTTTGAACCCGGGAGGCGGAGGGGGGAGTTTGCAGTGAGGCGAGATCACGCCACTGCACCCTGCCCTAGGCAAAAGAGAGACTCTGTCTCAAAAAAAAAAAAAAAAAAGAAAAAGAAAGCTGATTAAGGACACACCTCAGGTGGTCCTGAGGACAATGTGTCCAAGGTAGTCAGGGTACAACCTGTTTTTTGTTTGTTTGTTTTTTAGATGGAGTCTTGCTCTGTCACCCAGACTGGAGTACAATGGTGTGACCTCAGCTTACTGCAACCTCTGCCTCCCGGGTTCAAGGGATTCTCCTGCCTCAGCCTCCCAAGTAGCTGGGATTACAGGTGCACACCACCAAGCTCAGCTAATTTTTGTATTTTTAGTAGAGACAGGATTTCACCTTGTTGGTCAGGCTGGTCTCGAACTCCTGACTTCATGATCCTCCCGCTTCGGTCTCCCAAAGTGCTGGGATTACAGACGTGAGCCACCGCACTCGGTCTGGTTTTATACATTTAGGGGGACAGGAGACATTGATCAATGTAGCAGGAGTGGAATTAGATATTACACGTGGAAGAATCTTAGGTTTATAACTTTAGAAATAACATATGAAAAGGGTCTTGGTTTACAGCTTCAGGAATCACATATGAAAGGGTTCTGGTTTACAGTTTTAGGACTCACACATGAAAAGGTTTCTGGTTTGATCTTGTTTTAAGTAAAAATAGTGCCTTCTGGAGAGTTTCTCCAAGACCAAGCCTGCCACCTACAGAAAGGTGAAACAGGAGGCGCCAGTCGGTCAGCCTTTTCTTCTATTGAAATGCAGTGTGATAGTCAAAGGGGAAGTTGATCTGAGATGCCTGGGTCTCCCTCTTCACCCCCGTCCCCTCCCCTTTGAGACCCTCACCACTCTATAATATTAGTGAGAGGTCTCACTCTTATTCTCACTTTCCAGATCCTCTGAAGAAACTGATTGATAATTTATACAATATACTTGTGATGTTATTTTTCTGGTCTTATTACAGCAGTAAAGGATTTCTTAGCCATTTAGAGGAACAAGGTGGGGAAGCAGGGGAACAGTAAACAAACACCCACTATTGTTATTACACTAATGAGGAGGATTTTTAATCCTCCCAAGGCTGAGGACCAACCTTCAAACAAGGACTTAGGGTTGAATTTATGCCATACCTGCACAGGCACGTGTGCCAGTTTGGTTATATTCTTAACTGCACGACCCTGGCCGGTTATGTGCTGGCAACAGTTGGTTAGTTTGAATTTTCCACAGACTCCTCCTTCAGCTGCTAGCAAATAATCTAGGGCCAGCTGGTTCTGATAAATCGCATTCCTCATTTGAGTTTCTTGTTGGGCTAAAAGGGACAGAGCTTTGCCCATTTTATTAGTGAATATTTCCAAAACAGCCTGCAACTGGATAATCCAGTTGGGCATGTAAATAGGGGTCCGGTATCCCCATGAGCCATCCTCTGCCCATGTGGCCGGCCTATAATACTCAATAGTTCTCTCCAGTGGTCAGTTATCATTTGTCCAATCTCCTATTTTGAGGTTTCTTTTCTCCCTAGCAGAGTAGACTGAATACCTTAACAGCTCACCTGTCTTAACAGATAATAGGAAGAAAGAGGGCTTAATGATGCCTATGACACAGCTACCTGTCCGTCTCACGGATTACACACCTTGTATTGAGTACCACTATATAAACAGTTCCCTTCTGTGTCCCTGTACGTTTATAAGAACTGTAGGACGAAAGAATGGCAGTAACTTTTACATCCTACCTGGTGTATGTACTGAGAACATTCTTTAAAGTTGGTTAATGCTCCGACTGTACAAGTCCAAATATTAAAAAGAACAAGTCCCACGATGAACTTCCTCATACTTCGGCCGTGCGTGGACCAGCCAGCTTCCGGGATGTGGCTGCAGCAAGGCTTGTTGTCCTTTTTAAGGTGATTCTACAGTCCTTGCCTTGGTCCAAGTCTCAGCTGCTGCTGGTTTTTACACGGCTGTGGTGGATTTAGGCTGGGATTCCCTCTACCTTCATGGCTGTGGGATTGGTCAGCATCAGGTCTGAGGTCCTGTTTACAGTTTCAGGAATCACATATGAAAGGGTTCTGGTTTACAGTTTTAGGACTCACATGTGAAAAGTTTTCTAGTTTGATCTTGTTTTAAGTAAAAATACTGCCTTCCAGAGAGTTTCCCCAAGACCAAGCCTGCCACCTACAGGAAGGTGAAACAGGAGGTGCCAGTCGGTCAGCTTTTTCTTCTATTGAAATGCAGTGTGATAGTCAAAGGGGAAGTTGATCTGAGATGCCTGGGTCTCCCTCTTCACCATATATGCAAGATGAACATTGGTTTGCTCTGGAAAGGCAGGACAATTAGAAGGGGAGCTGTGGGGGTCCCAGGTCTTAGGTAAATAAGAAACAAAAGGCTTCCTTCTTGGCCAGGTGCAGTGGCTCATGTCTGTAATCCCAGCATTTTGGGAGGTGAGGTGGGTGGATCATGAGGTCAGGAGTTTGAGGCCAGACTGATCAACATGGTGAAACCCCGTCTCCACTAAAAACACAAAAATTAGCTGGGTGTGGTGGCGCGTGCCTGTAATCCCAGCTCCACGGGAGGCTGAGATAGGAGAATTGCTTGAACCCAGGAGGCAGAGGTTGCTGTGAGCCAATATCGTGCCATTGCACTCCAGCCTGGGGGACAGAGCAAGACCCGTCTTAAAAAAAAAAAAAGTTGCCTTCTTTTGAATCTTTGTTCAGCCTTTCACTGAATACACAATTTACATGTGAGAGGGGAGTAGAGGAATAGTCATGTATGCCTTAGTCTGGCTCAGTGAATCTGCATTTTGACATAAACAATAGAGCAGAAGGAGCAATCAGATATGCATTTGTCTCAGGTGAGCAGAGGGATGACTTTGCCTGGCCTTTGTACCGCACCTGTGAAGATAAGCTGTCAATTTACATTGCCAGGGTGAAATGAGGCTCACAGGGAGTTTCCCTGGGGGCAAATTGTGAAAGAATTGTGTAGCTTTTTATCTTTGCAGTTTCTTATTTAGGAATAAAATGGGAGGCAGCTTTGCCTGACTCAGTTCTCATTTTGACTTTTCCCTTTGACTTAGTGATTTTGGGGTCCTGTGATTTGAAATTTATTTATTTTCCCTTCCCACAACTATGCCTGCATCTAGACCCTGGGAATCAGATAAAAGCCTAGTCCCCAGAACATCAACCCCCCACCCCCCCCACCCCCCCACCCCGGGCCCATGTCACTGGGCAGTGCACTTCAGAAGGCCACGCCCACACTCCCACTCCAAGGAAAACAGGAACAGCCCAAACCTGTGGCTTCCCCACACTCAGGAGCAGCCAGGGTGGGGTAGGGAGAATGAACCCATAGATGCAAGACTGAAAAAATATGCTGAAGAGTACTAGACTTCCTTCACAGGTGGCGTCAAACAGGCCAAAAAGATGTATGGGCCTCAAGGTTTGGGTGGGCAGTGGCTGGAAAGGGTGACAGGGCTTCCTGGGTGGTGCTCAGATTCTGTTTCTTGGCCTGGGAGCTAGTGAAACAGGTGTGTTCAATTTATGAAAATGCATTAAACGGTACACATGGGATTGGTTCACTTTGTAATGAAATTTCTGCCTGTGAGATGTACACCAGTGAAATCTACCAATCTGGGATCATAAATATATGAAAAAAATAGTCTCTGTACTGAGCATGTGCAGACATTTTTGTCTTCTCATTAGTCCCTCAACAATACAGTATAACAACAATTGACATAACATTTACATTGTATTTGTTTGTTTGTTTTTTTCTTTTGAGATGGAATCTTGTTCTGTTGCCCATGCTGGAGTGTAATGGCATGATCTCGGCTTACTTCAACCTCCACCTTCTGGGTTCAAGTGATTATCCTGCCTCAGCCTCCCCAGTAGCTGGGATTACAGGCGCCCACCACCATGACCAGCTAATTTTTTTGTATTTTTAGTAGAGACAGGGTTTCACCATGTTGGTCAGGCTGGTCTCAAACTTCTGACTTCAGGTAATCCACCTGCCTTGGCCTCCCAAAGTGCTGGGATTACAGGTCTGAGGCACTGCACCTGGCCTTGTATTAAATATTATAACTATTCTAGAGTTGACTTAAAGTATAGAAAGAATGTAGATAGGTTACATGCTTTCTTTTCTTTCTCTTTCTTTCTTTCCTCCCTCCCTCCCTCTCTGTCTCTCTCTTTCTTTCTTTCCTTTTGAGATGGAGTCTCGCTCTGTGGCCCAGGCTTAAATGCAGTGGTGCAATCTCGGCTCACTGCAACTTCTGCCTCCCAGGTTCAAGCAATTCTTCTGCCTCAGACTCCTCAGTAGCTGGAATTACAGGTGCATGCCACCATGCCCTGCTAATTTTTGTATTTTTAGTGGAGGTGGAATTCCACCATGTTGGCGAGGCTGGTCTTGAACTTCTGACCTCAGGCAATCCGCCCACCTCGGCCTCTCAAAGTGCTGGCATTAAAGATGTGAGCCACCGCGCCCAGTCTCTTTTCTTTTTTCCTTGTTTTTTTTTTTTTTTTTTTTTATTTAGACAAAGTGTTGTTCTGTCACCCAGGCTGGAATGCAATAGCACAATCTTGGCTCACTGCAGCCTCCACCTCCCAGGTTCAAGCAATTCTCCTGCCTCAGTTTCCTGAGTAGCTGGGACTACAGGTACCTGCCACCACATCAGGCTAATTTTTCTATTTTTAGTAGCAATGGGGTTTCACCATGTTGGCCAGGCTTGTCTTGAACACCTAGCCTCAAGTGATCGTCTGCCTTGGCCTTCCAGAGTGCTGGGATTACAGGCATGCGCCACTGTGCCCAGCCTGCAAAATACTAAGCTTTCTTATGTACAGGACTTGAACTTATTTGGATTTTGGTATCCAAGGCAGGTACTGGAACCAATATCTCAAAGACACTGAGGGTCAACTATACTTGAAAATGTTCCTGTTGGTTTGTTTTAATAGAATAACACTCATATTACTAAGAGGTGTGAAAGAGAATAGCAGTGAGGCTTTTGAAAGCCTCTGGGCTACGGCACAGTGAACCGGTTTTGCTGGGTCTGTGAGGCGACCTCTCTCTTCTAACCTCACATCTGGGGGTGAGGAGGAGGGGGAATTTGTCATGGAAGGGAACAAGGAGTGACTCAAAGTGGAGAATGTGGAATCCTCTTCAAATTGCTCAGAACAATTTGATACACAGAATGGGGTATTTGAGGAAAGCAGTCAAAGTTCTGTGGCCCCAGAAACCAGCCTAGGGAGACGTGAGGGACCCGCCTCCTCCACCCGCAGGGGCACACAGCTGCGGATTTGTGCTTTCCAAGCTGCCTGTCCACCTTTCACAGGATGTCTGGGCCTCCCCTGGGTCCCCAGTCCCTCCTCTGAGTGCCTCGCATTCTCTGTCACCCCAGTGGCTGACACAGAGCAGAGGGATGTCAGCCCAGGTTCTTCCACCTTGGGAGAGACTGCAGGATCCCTCACCCCCTCAAGCACCCACCCACTGGGCCATTCTTTTCCTGGGATCTGAGGCCTGCAGTGTTTTCTTTTGCAGCCTTAAAACACAGAGGGCTGGCCAGGCAAGGGGGGCTCACACCTGAATCCCAGCACTTTGGGAGGCTGAGGCAGGAGAATCGCTTGAACCCGGGAGGTGGAGGTTGCAGTGAACCAAGATTGTGCCATTGCACTCCAGCTTGGGAGACAAGAGTAAAACTCCCTCTCAAAAGAAAAGAAAACAAAAAACATGGAGGGCTAGGCGGGGTGCGGTGGCTCACACCTGTAATCTCAGCACTTTGGATCACATGAGATCAGGAGTTCAAGACCTGGCCAGCATGGTTCTTTTATTTTTCAATTGTTTCAGAATTTGAGGGTTATAGTTAAGGTGAGGTTAGGCTACTGTAATAAAAACACTCAAATGGTAAAGAGACATTGTGGGCTTAAGGAATATAGATGTTTATTTCCCTCTCTTTCCCATCAGCTGTCATGAACATTCCCGGTTCTGTTCCACTCTGCCATTTAGGACCCAGTTTTCTTCCATCGTATAGTTACATCATCCCCTAGACCTTGTCACAACCTGCATGCTTCAGGCTGGAGTGCTGTGGATGCCACCTGGTGGAAAGAGAAAACATATGGAAGGGAAGAGGTGCACCCACTGTCTTAAGAGTTCAAGTGCCGGCCTGGCTCAGTGGTCATGCCCATAATCCCAGCTACTTGGGAGCCTGGGGCAAGAGAATCACTGGAACCCGGGAGGCAGAGGTTGCAGTGAGCCAAGATTGCACCATTGCATTCCAGCCTGGGCGACAAGAGTGAGAGTCTGTCTAAAAAAAAAAAAAAAAAAAAAAATTTCAAGTGCTAAGCTTCCTTTTACTAAGGTTTTATTTAAAAAAATATGGTCATGTGGCCATACCTTACTGCAAACGAGGTGGGGAAATATAGCTACAATTTCTTTTTTTTTTTTTTCTAAAGGGAGTCTCACTTTGTCGCCCAGGCTGGAGTGCAGTGGCACGATCTCAGCTCACTGCAACCTCCGCCTCCCAGGTTCAAATAATTCTGGTGTCTCAGCCTCCGGAGTAACTGGGACTTCACTCACACAACACCACACCTGGCTGATTTTTTGTATTTTTAGTAGAGACAGGTTTCACCATGTTGGCCAGGCTGTTCTCGAACTCCTGACCTCAGGTGATCCACCCACCTCGGTCTCCCAAAGTGCTGGGATTACAGGTGTTAGCCGCCTCACCTGGCAGCAATTTCATTACTATGAAAGAAGTTGTTGTGGATAGCAAAAAAATTGCCCCAATTCTCCACCTCCCCCTGTAGCCACATCCACAATATGACTGCAATTTCTCCCATCAAGAGAAATCTATTTCTCTACTCCTTGAATCAGTTCTCATCTACCTACTTTGAAATGTCTCCATGGCGGTTTGTCACAAGCAATTCATTGTGGCCAATGGAATATGACAGAAGTAATGGATGGCAGACCTAAGCTGAGCCTAGACCCCAAGAAGTCTTGTACACCTTGTTTGTTCTTTTACTCCACTGTCTCACCACAAGAACACACTCAGGTTAGCTACTCTACTGGAGGATGAGAGACCACATGGAGCAGGGTCAGTCCCCAGCTGAGCTATCAGCTGCTAACAGATATATGACTAAGTTCAGTCAAGATCAACCAAACTCTGCCAGCTTCCCCAGAACCATTCACACAACCCACGGAGTGATGGGAAATAATTGGTGTATTTAAGCCACCTCATTTTGGGAGCAGTTTGTTACCCAGCATTATTGTGGCAATAGATACATGATATGGAGGGAGAAGAGATTTTGATGAACAGCTAGAGAGTATTAGGTAACTGGATACTCTTTGAACTCCTAGAAATGACAGTGTTTATCTTCTTTTGAGAATTGTATGAACAAATTTCCCATTGTTGAGCCATCTTCCCATTCATTAAGAAATCCTATTTGCAGCCGGGCGCAGTGGCTCAAGCCTGTAATCCCAGCACTTTGGGAGGCTGAGGCGGGCGGATCACGAGGTCAAGAGATCAAGACCATCCTGGCAAACATAGTGAAACCCCGTCTCTACTAAAATATAAAAATTAGCTGGGCGTGGTGGCGCACATCTGTAGTCCCAGCTACTTGGGAGGCTGAGACAAGAGAATTGCTTGAATCCGGTAGGCGGAGGTTGCAGTGAGCCGAGATCGTGCCCCTGCACTCCAGCCTGGTGACAGAGCGAGACTCTGTCTCAGAAAAAAAAAGAAATCTTATTTGCTCATGATGTACTCTTCAATTTAGTCTTCTGCAGCCGATTTACTATTAATTTTTGGATGTTTGAATCATAAATTAGATTGTTAGATACCTTTTTTTCTGTGCTATAATTTTATATCAGTTAGGATCGGATTTATTATTAGGTTGGTGCAACCTAATAGGTTTTTGCCATTACTTTTGTACCCACCTATAGTAAGTAACAGAAAACCCAGCAGTGACACCTTGAATGAGCAGTTTGTTCATGCAACTCATGGGCCAGAGAGCAGCATTTTAGGACTGGTATAACCATTCCACAGTGCCTTCAAAACCCTATCCATTCTGCCTTCCTGCTGTGTCAGCCTTAGTGGATACCTTTTGTCCTCATGTCATAAAACTATTACTTGTTCTTTGGGCATCATATCTATGACCCAGGAGAGATGAAAGCAGAAGAGTCAATCATTTCTGTTTTAACATTAAGATAGGACTTTTGCTTCTGTCCACAGAGTAACTGGTAACTGACTAGACCTCCTACCATAAGCAGTTGCAAAACTGGATAAAATATATAAAGCAACTGTTTTCAGGCATGATACATAGAGCGAAATTTACTAGGTGAGCCCCATGATTACCCGAGGATTCTGCTGGGAACAATGGCCTGACCACGATGCAATGAAACGGAGTCTGAGCAGAGCATGGCTGCCACACTGACTGGGGAGGCATGGAAAGAAGTTGCAAAAATCCTCAGCAAAAAATAAATAAATAAATTGCTGTCTATGTAGAAAATTCCAAAGAATCTTCAAAAAAGTTATTAGATCTAATAAGTACATTTAGCAACATCACAGGATACAAAGTCAACACATAAAATTAATAGTAATTCATAATTCCATATACTAGAAATAACTACTTGGAAATTAAATTTCAAAACACACGCTGGGCACGGTGGCTCACACCTGTAATCCTGGCACTTTGGGAGGTTGAGGTGGGTGGATCACTTGAGGTCAGGAGTTTGAGACCAGCCTGACCAAGATGGAGAAACCCCTCTACTAAAAATACTAAAAATAAGCCAGGCGTGGTGGTGCATGCCTATAATCTCAGCTACTCGGGAGGCTGAGGCAGGAGAATTGCTTGAACCTGGGAGGTGGATGTTGTGGTGAACTGAGATTTCAAACAACTGAGGTCAGGAGTTCGAAACCAGGCTGGTCAACATGGCAAACCCCGTCTCTACTAAAAATACAAAAATTAGCCAGGTGCAGTGGTGGGTGCCTGTAATCCCAGCTACTCAGAAGGCTGAGGCAGGAGAATCACTTGAACCCAGGAGGCAGAGGTTGCAGTGAGCCAAGATCGTGCCACTGCACTTCAGCCTGGGTGACAGGGAGACTTCATCCCAAACAAATAAATAAAATAAAATAGTGTGAAAAATATGAACTCTTTTGGATAGAAATCTTACATAATATATACAAATTCTATATGCTGAGAATTATAAAATGCTGATGGAAGACATGGAAGACCTCAATAACTGGAGAGATATATTTTGTTTATTGATTTGGAAGACTCATCAGAGTAAAGATGTCACTTCTCCCCAAATTGATTGAAAGATCCAACACAATTCTTCTGTTTTTTTTATTGTTGTTGTTGTTGTTTTGTAGAGACCAGGTTTCACCATATTGATCAGGCTGGTCTCGAACTCCTGACCTGAGGTGATCCACCCTCCTCGGTCTCCCAAAGTGCTGGGATTACAGGCGTGAGCCGCCACGCCCGGCTAGATCCAACACAATTCTAATTAAACTCCCAATAGGATTTTTTTTGTAGAAATCATTAATTCTAAAATTTATATAGAATGACAAAGGAACTAGAATAGCCAAAACAATTTTGAAAAATAACAAAGTTGGAAAAGCCACACAACCTGATAAAGTTTTTATATTCAAAACAGTGTAGTATTTAGAAAGGATAGATCTAGGCCAGGTGCTGTGGCTCATGCCTGTAATCCCAGCACTTTGGGAGGCCGAGGCAGGCAGATCACTTGAGGTCAAGAGTTCGAAACCAGCCTGGACAACATGACTGTTGAGTGAGATCCTGCCACTGCACTCCAGCCTGGGCGACAGAGTGAGACTCTGTCTAAAAAAACAAAAAAACAAAATAACACCATAGATCTATAGATCAATGCAACAGATTGGAGAGTCCAGAAATAGACTCACATATATATGATGTGATCTTGGCTCACTGCAACCTACGCCTCCTGGGTTCAAGCAATTCTCCCACCTCAGCCTCCCAAGTAGCTGGGATAACAGGTTCATGCCACCATGCTTGGCTAATTTTTATATTTTTAGTAGAGATGGGGTTTCACCACATTGGCCAGGCTGATCTTGAACTCCTGACCTCAGGCGATCTACCCTTCTCAGCCTCCCAAAGTGCTGGGATTACCCGCGTGAGCCACCACACCTGGCCAAGAAGTTATTTAAGAAGAGACACTGCTGTGTCCTTAATATAGATGCTAAAAAATAAATAAAAATAAAAAGACGCTGCCAATGTTACCATTTTAATGAACCAGCATGGACACTCTGCTTTGACTCTTGCCATGAGTTTGCCGCAGCCCCTTTGCCCTGGAGAGACTGAGCAGACAAGACCAGAGCTCTCCCTGCTAAACAGCTCTGTAGCTGGGTCAGGGGACTCAAGGAGGGGGAGAAAGAGGGACAGGCTGTTCAGCGGGGTGGACATTTGGGCAAAGTATGGGCTGGCAGACATCCCCCACCCCTTCCCAGAATTAGTCGCCTGATTACTTTGAAGGCAAGTGGAGGGAAAGGCGTCTCTAAGTCTGTATTTGGGAAGAGGAAGTTCCTGGATCTCATTCTGAAACTGTCCCCAAGTCCAGACACTAGCACTTTGGATTGGATTCAGTGCAGCCAAGCCACCTGCCTCTTCCTACCTCCCAGTCTGGAAGAGTTAATCAATTCCTGTTAGGTTTGGTCCTGCGCCAGCCCCAACCAGATGAGGGCTGGCCCTGAATGGACCACATGAGACAGGAGCAGGAGGTCACGGCAGTGACCCAAGCCTGCATGGCTCCTGCCCCCACTGGCTAGACCCAGTCATGTCAGGCACTGCCTGATAGAGGAGGCCAGAACCAGATCAGGGGTGAGAGCCAAGGGGAGCCGTGGGGGTGTGGAAGACAGTCTGACCTTGGCATGTGCCTGGACTCTGCCCAGGGCTGCTGAGGCTGGGCTGCTTGAGTCACCAGGCTGGGCCAGAAGCCTGGGCATTGGGGTCAGGACCCAGGGGGACTTCCCTCCTCCTGCACTTCATCTGGCCTCAGAGTTTCCGGAGGATCCCGAAGGAGATGCAGCCTCTTGTGGCTCCAAGACCTGGAGCAAGGAAGCTCAAGGAGAAGATGCAGAGAACAGAGGAGGCCTAGACAGAAGGATGGCAGTAGGCAGAGGGGGTGAGAGGACAGAAGGGGAGGGATGGAGAGGCCAAGGGGACAAATGGGGAGGAATGAAGGGGACAAATGGAGAGGAATGGAGGGGCCAAGGAGAGGCAAGAGGAGGCCCGGGAGCTGCAGAACAAGGAGGAGAGAGCAAAGAGAGACAAAGGAGAGAAAGCAGACGGAACCAAGAAAATGTTCAAGGTTCAAGAAGGGGGTGAGAGACTCCAGGGATGAGGGTAAAGGAAGAGGCCCAGTACCGGTGGACATCTTTGTGCCAAAGAGGCTCACGTCAAAGGGCGGAAGGTCTTCATGTCCGGGAGCTAATGTGAGTGCACTCCTGCGCACGTGAGCCTGTGTGTATGTGCTCCTGCCCATCCTCATGTCAGCTGTGTCTGTGTTTCTCTGGGTGTGTCTGCGGCTCTGAATATGGGGATCAGGGTCTCTGTGGTTGCAGACATGTCCCTGACAGTTATTTTCTTGTCTGTGTTTCTGTCAAAGTGTGCCTGTGGGTGTGTGGGGCTGTATCCTTAGGGATCCCCAACTGGCTGAGAGGCCCTAATAGTGGGTACACTGGACGGACAGCAGGTGGCGCTGTCTCTGCTGGATCTGGGGTGATATCCCCTCCGCCACCACACTCCAGCACTGCCTTGGGTGAAACTGACATTGCACTGGGAGTCCCGGGACCTGGGTGGGTCCCTGAACGGTTTGTGCTTCAGTCTCCTGGGATGAAAATGGGGACAGAATGATCACCCCTTGGCCTGTCTGTCCCCTCTGCTCTCTCTCACTCTTCTCTTGGTCACTATCAATGTCTCTACTTCTCTCCATCATTCTGCTGTCTCTGTGTCTCTTGCTCTCTTGCTGTCTTGTCCTGCAGGCCTTGCCCCTCTCTGCTTTTACTTCTTTCCCTCTGCCGGAGGATCCCCAACCCACCCCCTCCAAGGCCACTCTCAGCCTCTGGTCTCTCCTTCCCCTGCCTCCCAATTCCCGGTGTCCCTCGGTCTAGCGACACCTCTGAGGATCCCAGATCACTTCCTCTACGGGACCTGTCGCTTCTCTGGGGTGGCTCTGCCCCCGATCTCAGGTCCGGGGACCGACCGGGCAGCGCGGTGGCGGGGGACCAGGCGGCGAGGTGGCCGGGGTCCACGCTCCCACCTCCCTCCCCTTCCCTCTTCCCGCCACAGACGGAGACAGACGCGAGGCTGTGCATTGCTAGAGGTTTATTGTCCGGGCTGCAGGGGCGGGCGGGGGGCTCAGTAGACACCGGGCTGGGCGGGCTCGAAAGGCTCGGGCGCCCCTGCCAGCTGCACCAGCCGCAGCAGCAAGGCCTCGGCCGGCCCGTCCAGTTGCGTAGCGTTGCTTCGGTCCCCGGCGCGGGCGCGGCGGTGAAAGCCCTCGCGGCACTCGGGCTCGATCACGCAGCTCTCTGTGATGGTGTGAGCGTGTAAACGCGGCCGCCCTGGGGTGGGCGCAGCTAGGGATGGGGGCCCGCCCCCGCCCCCAGCCCGGCCCGCGTTCCCCCCACTCACGCGGTCAGAGCCCGCCCCAGCCCCAGCGCGCCCCCGCCGCGCACCGTCGTTGCAGCAGATGCCGAAGGCGGCGCAGCGGCCCCCGCTCCCGCAGGCCTTGTGGCCGGACTGGCAGGGCGACGGCAGGGAGTTCTCCTCCTGGCAGCGCAGCGCCTCAGCAGTGCCCACGAAGCAGCCCAGCTCGTCCACGCAGCAGATGCTGGGCCCGAAGCAGCGGCCTTTGCCCCCGGGGCCGCAGGGGAGGCACTGCAGGGACGGGCGGGGTGAGCGGGAGGAGCGGGGAGCCGGGGTCGCGGGTTGGAGGGGAAACTCGCTTGGCGGGGATGCTGGGTCCGGGGCGGAGTGCGGGCGGGACACCAGCGCTGCAGCTGCAAGCGAACTGCGGCCTCTTCCGCAGTCAAGGGCGGGACGTCAAAATCCGCTCAGCACCTTGAGTTCTTGGATGCCCTCTCAGTGATAGCCCTCAGCGTCCTCACCCTCAGCTGGGGTTGGGTCTCCCGTGGAGCCCTTCCTCTAGCCCCAGGGCCATCGCTGGTGGGCGCCACTCTTGCAGCTGCCCCCCACCCCACCCCCTGCCACTCCAGACCCTTCCTCCTTCCTCCTGGCACTGCTGCGGCTTGAACTGGGGTCCACCCCCTCCCCACTCTACCATATGAGAGGCCTGCCCATCCAAATCCCTGGCCCTTCCTCTGCCCCCGCAACAAGCTCCTGGGCCTCAGCTGGGGCCCTGACCGCGTGCTCAGCGGCCTATGGGCTACCAGGTGGGTGGCAGGGGCCTGAGCCCTGGAGAAGGGCATGGAGAGCACGGACACCCAGGTGCCTCAGGACCCCATAGGAGCCAACCAGGAGGAAGGGAGGCTTCGGGGGTTGCCCACTCAGCCACTCTAATTTCAGCAGCCGGCTCTGTAGCGCAATGGATAGCGCGTTAGACTTCGTGCCTAGCCTGATGTGGTCTAATTTGCTCAACGGCTCATCATTGCGCCTGGACAGAATTGCACATCATAGCTGGATTTCCTTCAGCTCTGCTGGAAATGGAGGAAACAGCCAGGACCACAGAATTTGGCCAGATCCCCAGCAGAACTTCCCCACAGGCTGCCCTACTCAAGTGCGCTCAGACCAGTGGCCATCTTCTGTGGGGGGGGGGCCTGGGGGCCTGCGGCTGGGAGGCTGGGGCTGGATGAGGAAAGCCTCCAATGCCAGCTAGGACGGAGCCTCTGCTGCCCCAGCCAGTCCGGGTGCAAGAACACCATGGGCACAGGGGAGGCCATGATGCCACATTCTCCCTGATCCAGCTCCAAGCCCAGTCACGAGGGAAGCATCCCTCACTTCCCTGCATCCCTGTCTGGATGGCAACAGTGACCAGGAGCCCCTTCAGCCTCTCCCAGCCTCCTGAAAAGCCTGGTCCCCTCTGACCCACTCCATTGGCTCCTCTGCCCAGCCATGCCATGCCTCCCTCTTCCTCCCCTGCACTTCCCCTAAAGGCTGCCATTACCCATGACTTCCCTCTTTCCTAGCCCCTGACCCAGGGTGTCAGCACTGCCGCTATGGCAGCCCCGAGGTGACCCATGGTGGGAAGTACCTGTCTCAGCTCCAGGTCAGACATGGCCCTCTTGCCGCCCCTCGGGCAGTTCTGGAAGTAGCACGCAGAGGAGAAGGCCAGTAGGCCGAGGAAGCAGGCGGGCAGCGTGGCATCAGGCATCTTGGTGCACGCAGATGGGCCCCGTATGCAGCTCGGCTTGGTGGCTCTGTGCTGCTGCCTCTGCTGGCTCCCTATTTATGTCCGCAGGTGTTCTCTCAGAGGCGAGACGTGGCCACCACCCCCTCCCCAGTGGCTCCCCAGGAGCCCACAGCCGCCAGGTCCCCAGCCGTCAGCAGTGATTCAGGCATCTGGGGACACACGTGGGCCTGTCTGTGCAGGGGACCATGGGGGAGGGATGCGGGCCGCCGGGCTGTCATGGGCCATGGAATGACAATAACTGCCTCTACTGTGACTGCAGAGCTCTGGATTCAGGGAGAGGGGCAGACTGGGGGTCGCCTGGTCACTGTCTCCGAGCTTTCTGGTTACCCAGAAAGGGCTCAGGGTCCAAGAAGATAAAAGGAACGGAGGGGCCGGGTGTTAGGGGCAGGGGCAGGGCGTGGCTCAGGAGCGGTGGGGCAGGGGACAGCCAGGTGTGTGGGGAGGGTTAGCCCTGTGACAACAGGATAAGGGACCAAGAACAGCACAAGCCCAGAGTGGCGAGGATGGCGGCTTTGTACTGGCTGCACCAGGAACAGGGATTCCTGCCTCGTGGACAAGGCAGCTGCGGTTGTGGAGTCAAGGGACACAGAATGAGAGGGGCTTGTTCTCACGGGTTCAGGGGGGTGGCAGGCTGCTGGGGGAAGTGCAGGACATCACACCCCTGTACACCCATAGAGCAGGGAAAGGGGACTCAGGCCTTGAAACTGGGGGCCTTGCGGGCACATTTGTCACATGACCCATCACTCCCAGGGAGGAACATGAGTAGGGGGAGCTACTATGGGGAGCAAGACCTCCTCACCAAGTCAGGTTCAAAGGTGGGGAGACCCCCAGGGAAACTGACAATGCTTGCCCCAATTTCTACACTCACCAGGACTGTAGTCTGTGGAGGCCAGAGCAGGTAGCATCTCAGGCCTAGGGTAGGAGTGGAGCTCAGGGGGCTCCGGGCGTGGGGGAGGGCGCAGGAGGAGCCACAGCTAAATGGACCCAGCCTGAGAAAGCCACTTTTGGTTCCTAATCCCAAGGTGGCAGGTCTGAAGAGGCCATGGCCTCTGTCCCTGGGCCACCAGAGGGCCCCACTGGTCTGGGGCTCAGACGGGGCACCCCCGGCTCTCAAGCTGTTTGCAGCTCTCCCAGTTCCCACAGGCTCTTGGCCTCCTCTCCAGGGTGCACCCGGGTGCTGCCAGGAAGCTCCAGGGGACACAGCAGCCCTGTCCCCACCAAGGGCAACAAGAGGGCCAGCAGCCCAGGAGGGGCCTCCTACACTCAGCCCGTGACATTGGTCTTTTCAGGAATGACCCCTCAGGGACTGCAAGGACCCTCTGAGAGGTAGCATTGGGCAGTGGTGATTGCAGGGACACTGGCTCCCAGTGGCCTGGCTTAGGGTCTAGCCTCTATTGCTTCAAACTTCATGGCTTGAGCAGCTCACTGGACTTCTCTGTGCCTCACTTTCTGCCAGTGTGAAGTAAGGAAAATCATGGTACCCACCTCCTAGAGTCATTGTGAGGACAGAAGTAAATAATTTATTATACAAAAGTTTTAGAGCCGGGCATGGCAGCTCATGCCTGTAATCCCAGCTACTTGGGAGACCGAGACAGGTCGAGACCAGTCTCCGCAACACAGTAAGATTCCCATCTCTAATTTTGTTTTTTTTGAGACAGAATGCAAACTCCACCTCCTGGGTTCAAGCAATTCCCCTGCCTCAGCCTCCCAAGCAGCTGGAATTACAGGCACACGTCACCACGCCGGGTTAATTTTTGTATTTTTAGTGGAAATGGGGTTTTATCATGTCGGCCAGGCTGGTCTCGAATTCCTGGCTTCAAGTGATCCACCCGCCTCAGCCTCCCAAAGGGCTGAGATTACAGGCATGAGCCACTGTGCCTGGGCCATCTCTAATTTTAAATAAATAAATAAATACTTTTTCTTTTGATATGGAATCACATTCTGTCACCCAGACTGGAGTGCAGTGGCACGATCTTGGCTCACTGCAACCTCCGACTCCTGTGTTCAAGTGATTCTCTTGCCTCAGCCTCCCAAGTAGCTTGGATTACAGGTACCCACCACCACGCCTGGCTAATATTTTTGTATTTTCTGTAGAGATGGGTTTTGCCATGTTGGCCAGGCTGGTCTTGAACTCCTGACCTGTGATCCGCCCCCCTCAGCCTCCCAAAGTGCTGGGATTACAGGTGTGGGCCACTGCGCCCAGCCTATAAATACATTTTAAATTAAAAAAAAAATAGCTTTAAAGCGGGCACAGTGGCTCACACCTGTAATCCCAGCACTTTAAGATGTAAAGGCAGAAAGATCACTTTAACGCAGGAGTTCGAGACCAGCCTGGGCAAGACAGAGAGACCTCATCTCTACAAATAATTTAAAAATTGGCCAGGTATGGTATCACATGCCTGTGGTCCCAGCTACTCCAGAGGTTGAGGTGGGAGAATCGCTTGAGCCCAGGCTACAGTGAGCTATGACCAAGATACTGCACTCCAGCCTAGGTGAGAGTGAGATACTGTCTCAAAAAAAAAAAAAGTAGCTTTAGAAAAGTTCCTGCATCAGGTGGGGCACGGTGGCTCACGCCTGTAATCCCAGCACTTTGGGAGGTGGAGGCAGGTGGATCATGAGATCAGGAGATCGCGACCATCCTGGCTAACGTGGTGAAACCCCATCTCTACTAAAAATGTAAAAAAATTAGGGGGGCATGGTGGCACGAGCCTGTAGTTCCAGTTACTTGGGAGGCTGCGGCAGGAGAATCCTTGAACCTGGGAGGCGGAGGTTGCAGAGAGCTGAGATCATGCCACTGCACTCCAGCCTGGGCAACAGAGCAAGACTCTGTCCCAAAAAAAAAAAAAAAAGAAAAGTTCCTGCATCATTGTAAAGTTGATTAACAGAAGTATGTAGTATTGCATTATTAATGCCATTATTCTTTGTTGTTTTGTTTGAGATGGAGATTTGCTCTTTTCGCCCATGCTGGAGTGCAGTGGGGCAATCTTGGCTCACTGCCACCTCTGCCTCTGAGGTTCAAGTGATTCTCCTCCTTAGTCTCCCAAATAACTAGGATTACAGGCGCCTATTACCACATCCCGCTAATTTTTGTATTTTTGGTAGAGATGGGGTTTCACCATGTTAGGCAGGCTGGTCTCAAACTCCTGGCCTCAGGTGATCTACCTGCCTCAGCCTCCCAAAGTGCTGGGATTATAGGCTAAGCCACCAGGGCTGGCCAATGCCATTATTCCTGTTAAGAGCTGGGAGATCTTCCCAGAGGGGGCAGCTTCCTGGATAAGTCTAAGAGGGACATTTTCATTCCACTTATGGCCTGGAAATGAGCTTAATCTGAGGCCATTGCCCCATTGAGACTCCGTGCGTTGTGAGGCTAGCTGAGGTGGGAGGCCAGAGCCCTGGCTAAGGTGCCTTGGCCCAGCACCTTACCCACTCTTCACTGCAGGGGGTTGAGTCAACAACTGAAAATGGATGAAGCCAGACTGACTGAAGGGCCCAAGTCATGGGTCAGGCCAAGGCCCATGTGCTGACCAGATCTGTCTACCAGGATCTCTCTTTTAAGACCGGCCTCTCACACCAAGGCCCCTTTCCCCCAGGACCCACCTTCTCAGAACCTCCACTGACTGGGCAAAATCTCTATACTATGCTGACTGGCAGCATTTCCAATACATCACCCCATATGTCCCCCAGATACCCCATACCCTTCTACACGTCCCTTACAGGTTTCCTTTCCCAACCTACTTTTCACATCTTCTCAGCCTTTTTATCTTCTACATGTCAGCTCATGATGCTGATTCATTCAGGCTTTCAAAAGACAGGAGTCAGCTCCTTTGCCAGTTCCTCCCCCTCCCCTGACATATACCCTCCATCCACCATTTTCTAGACATGATGATGTCATGCTAGACCAGTATTACGAGTTAGATTGCGATTATGCCTCTGAGCTAAGCCATGTAATATATTACGATGATTCTTTCTATCTCTGAACAACTTTTCATATTCCCTGGAGTAACTGGTCCATCACAAATGAAAAACCAAGAATTTTTTTTTTCCAAGATGGAGTCTTGCTCTGTCACCCAGGCTGGAGTGCAGTGCCACAATCTCGGCTCACTGCAACCTCCGCCTCCAGGATTTAAACAATTCTTCTGCTTCTGCCTCCACAGTAGCTGGGATTACAGATGCACAATACCTCACCCAGCTGATTTTTGTATTTTTAGTAGAGGCGGGGTTTCACCATGCTGGCCAGCCTGGTCTTGAACTCCTGACCTCATGATCTACCTGCCTCAGCCTCCCAAAGTGCTGGGATTACAAGTGTGAGCCACTACACCTGCCCCTGCCCCCTTCCTTTTTTAATTTTTTTAGAGATGGGGTCTCATTCCATCTGCCATTTATCCAGAAGTCAACATTTATTCTTCAACTCCCTCCACTCAGGCTTCTGCCCAAACCAGCTCATTGAAACTCCTGTTGTCAAGGTCGTAAAAGTCCCTCCATATTGAAAAATGTGGAGGTCACGTCTATGTGCTCACTTTACGTGATCTCCTGGCAGCATTTGACATGGATGAACACTTACCCTTTTCTAAAACACTCTTTGTTTGGTTCCACTGCTGCTACACTCTCGGTTTTCCTTCTATTACACTCACTGGATGTTCTCTCGCACTCTCCTTTTCTGGCTCATCTTTGACCTTGACTTCTAAATGTTGGAGCATCCCAGGAATCAGTCCTGTGTCCCTTTTCTTCTCTTCCTGGGTGATCCCACAATTTTATATACTTACTGCAAGCTAATAATTCCCAAATTGATATTTCCATCCTGGGCCTCTCCCCAAAGAGCCAGACTTATAGTTACAAGTGTCCAGTGATACCTCCCGTTGGATATCCAGTAGGCTTCTCCAACTTAACAAGAGTAACACCCAACTCCTGATTTTCAGCTGTTTCCCGGCTCTCTTCCAGGGTTTCCCACCTCTGTGATCGCACCACCATCCAACCAGCTGCTCCTCCCAGAACCTGAGACTCACCCTGGACCTTCTCTTTCCCTCACCCTTGCTCAGTCCTACCTTTCAAATCAAGATCAACTCCACCTGCTGCTTGGGATCTGAGATCCTGCTGTTTCCTTGTCCTGGAAGATTCCGCCACCCACACTGTCCCCAGGATTCACGTGATTGGCTTAAATGGCATCTCTTAAGAGGAGGCTGCCCTGACTGCCCTCTCTAGAGCATCCCCTACCTCTATGATCTTCTGTCTGGGTCTATACTGATGAACTTCATAGTACCTACTGCACTTTGCCGTTCATTTTTTTTGTGTGTCTATCTTTTTGTGTGTGTATGGCTGTAATCCCTTTAAAATGAAATACCAAGGCAGAAAAGAAGGACTCTATCTTTCATGCTCAGTACAGTAACTCCACCCGGGGCTCCACTTCCTTCTTTCCATAATTTATTGAATTATGGAATTCTTTCCATAATAAATTATGGAAAGAAGGAAGTGGAGCCCTAGGTACCAGCCTCAGCTGTCCAGGGAGTTGCTCTGTGACCCAGGGCAAATCACACCTGTTCCTCAGGCTATTTACTTCATGTACTAACCCCACATCCTGCCCAATTGAGGTCTTAAGGGAATCAGATGAGGGTGCTATAAAGGGTTAAGATTCCTGCAATCCTTACATAATAAAACGTTGCAAGCCTCCAGATTAAACCCCAAATGTCAGAATGTTCTATAAAGTACTTCCTTACCCTTAGACCACCTTTTCTGAAAAGAAGTAACAGTCAACTAATCTTAGCAGAGCATCTGCCGCACCCACACCTTCTGTGTCTTATTCCCGGCTGTATGTACCATAGAACATCTCTACTACTGCCAGAGAGGGCATGGCCTCATTTTCTATCTTTTTTCCTTTTTAAATTTCTTTTGTAGAGATGGGGGTCTCACTGTGCTGCCCAGGCTAGTCTCAAACTCCTGGCCCCAAGTAATCTTCCTACCTCGGCCTCCCAAAGTGCTGGGATTACAGGCGTGAGGCACTCCGCCTGGCCATTGGCTTCATTTCTTTTTCTTTTCTTTCTTTCTTTCTCTTTCTTTCCTTCCTTCCCTCTTTTCTTCTTTCTTTCTTTCTTTTGTTCGTTCCTTTTTTTTTTTGACACGGTTTCACTCTATCACCCAGGCTGGAATGCAGTGGTGTAATCACAGCTCACTGTAGCCTGTACCTCCTGGGCTTAAGTGATCCTCCCACCTCTGCCTCCCAAGTAGCTGGGACCACAGGCACATGCCACCATGCCCAGCTAATTTTTGTTTTTGTGGAGACAGGATTTTACCATTTTGCCCAGGATAGTCTCAAACTCCTGGGCCCAAGTGATGTGCCCACCTTGACCTCCCAAAGTGCTGGGATCATGCATGAGCCACAGTGCCCAGCTGGCCTCATTTTCAAATGGACACTGCTCTAAGTCCAGCTTTCTCTCTTCTCACAGTAGTCTTTTTTTTTTTTTTTTTTTTTTGAGACTGAGACAGAGTCTTGCTCTGTCGCCCAGGCTGGAGTGCAGTGGTACCATTTCTGCTCATTGCAACCTCCACTTCCCAGGTTCAAGCGATGGTCGTGCCTCAGCCTCTCTAGTAGCTGGGATTACAGGCACTTGCCACCACGCCTGACTAATTTTTGTATTTTTAGTAGAGACAGGGTTGCACCATGTTGGCCAGGCTGGTCTTGAACTCCTGACCTCAAGTGATCCACCCACCTCGGCCTCCAAAAGTGCTGGGATTACAGGTGTGAGCCACTGTGCCCCACCTCCAGTAGTCTTTTTGAGGACCCACACAAATGCTCTGTAAACTGTGAAGAGGCGAACATTCTAGTCCCTAGAGGTAGACTCATAGAAAAAAAAAAGAAAAAAAATGAAGAGGTGAACAAAAGAAGTTGTAGGAGTCCAAGAACTGCTTACTGAATTGAATCAAATAAGTTACATAGAGCAGGGATGAGAAACCGCTGAGAAAAATACTGGGCCTGCTGGGCCTGGTAGCTCACACCTGTAATCCCAGCACTTTGGGAGGCCGAGGAGGGCAGATCACGAGGTCAGGAGTTCGAGTCCAGCCTGGCCAACACGGTGAAACCCCGTCTCTACTAAAAATACAAAAATTAGCCGGGCGTGGCGCTGCATGCCTGTAATCCCAGCTACTCAGAAAATTGGGGTAGAAGAGCCGCTTGAACCTGGGAGACCGAGGTCGCAGTTAGCCGAGATGGCACCACTGCACTCCAGCCTGGGTGACAGAGCGAGACTCCTTCTCAAAAAAAAAAAAAAGAAAAGAAAAGAAAAAGAAAAATGCTGGGCCTGAGGTGGACAGGTACGGAACCAAAATGGATCCACCACAGGACGAAGTCAAAAAGGAGGGCGGGGAAGCTTTCTGTTCTTTCCAGACCCGCACCTAATGCCCAGGCACATCTCAGCTAGATTGAAGAGCCAAACAGAATAAAATCAGCCGATGAGGGCAGGGAGGGGAAGCTGGAAGCCAAGTCTGAGTATTTATCAGATCTCTAGAGGGAGTTACATTAAGCTCTTAAAAGAAATCAGAAATGAAAAGACAATAAAAATTCTTCCTTATAAAAATAGCCTAAGTAAAAGGCAAAATAAACGAGGAAAAATATTTTTGACAAACTCGTTTCTATATGGAAAAGCTATACGGCAGCAAGACGTGTGGATTCGCATCTAGAGACGCTCAACCCCCAGCTCCAGGTTCCAGGTGATGCGGCCTGCGGCACCTGCTAGGGACAAAGACTGCGCCTGGGGTCCCACAGACGTTCCGTTTGCTAGACTTAGGGAAGAGCCAGGCCTGTCCACACTCCCAGCCTCCACGCAGCCAGACATTCGCGGGTGCGGAGATGAGCGAAGTCACCAGGAGAGACAGGAAACAGCGCGGGCCTCGGGGACGCGAGGGCGCGGAAGCTCGGGGGCCGAGGTCGAGCACAAATTGGGAGGCGCAGCGCTGGGCGCACGCCCCTCTTGGCCCGGCGGCCCCTAATGAGGCGCGCTGTGCGCAGACTGCTAAGAGCGGCATGAGCGCCGCTCCGGCGGCCCCCAGGGCCCCGCAGGTCGGCGCCACCCGGGAGCGCGGCGCCCTGAATCACTTACGGCCATCAGCCAGGCGCCCGGGCGGGGGAAGCTGCCTATGCAGGCGGCGGCGGAGGGGGCTGCGGCGGGGGCGGCCCCGACTTCCACGCTCGCCCTTCTGCCTGCCGGGCAGGGCCCATTCCGAGGCCAGGAGAGTTCCTGCCTCACCCTTCCAACCAGGGACGCGCGAACCAGCGGAGGGGTCTGGGGCGAGTGGGAAGGACAGGCCGCCGCGCAGGGAAGGACAGGCCGCCGCGCAGGGAAGGCTTCCCCAGGTGTACTCGGTGCCTGTGGACTGGGGGCTGAAATTCCCCGGAAGAGGAAACGGGAAAGACACACTAGGCAGGATAAACAGCTTGTGCAGAGATGTGAAAGAAGAGAACCCAACTGTGTGTGCGTGTGCGCGTTTGTGTGGTAGGGACATCATACAGGACCCAGGCCATGAACGCGCTAAACCACAGGCAATAAAACATGGAGTGTGGGGCCAGGCGTGGTGGCTCATGCCTTTAATCCCAGCACTTTGGGAGCCTGAGATGGGTGGATCACCTGAGGTCAGGAGTTCGAGACCAATCTGGCCAACATAGTGAAACCCCCGTCTCTACTAAAAATACAAAAATTTGCCAGCGTGTGGTACGCACCTGTAATCCCAGTTACTCAGGAGGCTGAGGCAGGAGACTCGCTTGAGCCGAGGAGGCAGAGGTTGCAGTGAGCCAAGATTGCACCACTGCACTCCAGCCTGGGCAACAAGAGCGAAACTCCATCTTTCTTTTCTTTTTTTTTTAGACGGAGTCTCAGAGTCTCGCTCTATCGCCCAGGCTGGAGTGCAGTGGCATAATCTCGGGTCAAGCAATTCCCTGCCTCAGCCTCCCCAGTAGCTGGGATTACAGGCACCCACCACCTCGCCCGGCTAATTTTTGTATTCTTAGTAGAGAGGGGGTTTTACCATCTTGGCCAGGCTGGGCGAAACACCATCTCGAAGAAAAAAAAAATGGAGAGTGTGCCAGCACTGTTTTAAGCCTTTTACATATATTTTCCTCCTTGAATCACATAAAACCCTGTGAAGGAGGAAGTATTTTTATCCCATTTTCAGACAGGAAACTGAGGGACAGAGAGGTTGAGTAACTTGCTCAAGGATGCACAGGTAATAAACAGCAGACCTGGGATGCAAACTCAGGCTCCAGGGTCTGTGCCCTTCACCAGCTACTGCCTCAAAATCCTGGAGCCAGGTGCTGGGCGCACGCCTGGAATCCCAGGTACTCCCGAGGCTGAGGCAGAAGAATGCTTGGGCCCAGGAGGTAGAGGCTGCAGTGAGCCGTGATCACACCACCGCACTCCAGCCTGGGCTGCTGTGGGCTATGCCAAGCTGGTGTCCACATTAAGTTCAGCATCAGCATGGTGACCTCTGGGTGCAAGGGGACCACCATGTTGCCTAAGGAGGGGTGAACCAACTCAGATCAGAAATGGAGCAGGTGAAAACTTTTGTACTGATCCGTAGTGGGAACCCACCTGTGAATAGCCACTGCACTCCAGGCTGGGCGACATAGCCGGAACCCATCTTTGAGGGGGAATAAAAAAGACTGGGCATGGGGGCGCATGCCTGTGGTCCCAGCTACTCACAAGGCAGAGGCAGGGTGATCACTTGAGCCCAAGAACTGAAGGCTGCAATGAACTATGATTGTGCCACTGCACTTCAGCCTGGGTGACACAGTGAGACCCTGTATTGTAAAATAGAATAAAATAAATAAAATATAAAATAACAAAATAAAATAGCAGTGACTAAACCCCAAGGACATTTGTAATTTACTATGATTTAAGTTGGGAAGTGGGTGGTCCTAGGCCTGGCTGGGGGTTCAGGGATGGCATGCAGGGCTTTCTCACTCCTGTCTGGCACCCTCCACTGTCTGAGTGTCCCTCCTCATGGCAAGGGGACAGCCACAAAATGGTTTCCCTCTTCTGAGCCTCTGCATTCTCAGGGAGGATAAACCTGCCCAGCGCCCCCACCCCCAAATTCCTCCAGCTAGGCAAGCACCTGACTGCAGGAGCCCACCCCTGCCCGCTGCCTTGTTTGTGTGTGTGCTCCCAGGCTGCTGACAAAATGGGGTACTGTTGGTGAGGAAGAGGAGGGACTGGCTGCTGGGTCAGTAACTAGGGTATTTGTCCCAGGCCCCAGGCTGGAGGCTGAAAGGTATTTGTAGACTTTTTTTTTTTTTTTTTTATACGGAGTTTTGCTATTGTTGCCTAGGTTGGAGTACAATGGTGCAGTCTCGGCTCACTGCAACCTCTGCCTCCCAGGTTCAAGCTATTCTCCAGCCTCAGCCTCCTGAGTAGCTGAGATTACAGGGATGCACCACCATACCCTGCTAATTTTGTATTTTTAGTAGAGACGGGGTTTCTACATGTTGGTCAGGTTGGTCTCAAACTCCTAACCTCAGGTAATCTGCCCATCTCAGCCTCCCAAAGTGCTGGGATTACAGGCATGAGCCACCATGCCTGGTGCATTTGTAGACTTGTACAGGTCACTTCCCGTGTGAGGACCCTGTGGCACAGAGAGGCTCCATGGCTGGCCCAGGGCCACACAACTAAGCTGGGCAGAGCTACGGAACAAGGAGTCTATCAGCCGGGTTCCCAAGCTCCCTGCCCCAGCCTGCCCCTGGCCTCCCAACGTCTTGGCCTGCCTCACATGCCTGGGCTCAGCGCCAGGTTATCTTCAGAGCCACCCATTCAGCCTCCCTGACTGACCATGCCACTTCCCCCCCAAAACCTGTACTTGGTTCCTCACTGCCCTCTGGACAATGTCCAGACATGTTCAACAGGCCTGCAGGTCTGGCCCTGCTAACTCTCACCTTTGTCCACTCCCGCTGAATGCCACACCGTTTTTTTTGTCCCCAGACCCCAACGGCACGCCAACTCCAAACAGTGCCGCTGGGTCGTCTCTTGTTGGTGCCTTTTATGTGCTTTTTTTTTTTCTTTTGAGACAGGGTCTCACTCTGTTGCCCAAACTGAAGTGCAGTGGTACAATCTCTGCTCACTGCAACCTCCACTTCCTGGGTTCAAGTGATTCTCCTGCCTCAGTCTGCTGAGTAGCTGGGATTACAGACACACGCCACCACACCCAGCTAAGTTTTGTATTTTTACTAGAGATGGGGGTTTCACTATGTTAGCCAGGCTGGTCTTGAACTCCTAACCTCAAATGATCCACCTGTCTTGGCCTCCCAAAGTGCTGGGATTATAGGCGTGAGCCACCGGGCCCAGCTCTTTTTGTGTGATTTTTTTTTTTAAAGAACTGACTTCTTGTGTTGAATCTCCACAGTGTTTGTTTCATTGATTTTATACCTTTATTACATTGTACCTGCTTTCTTTCTTTTTTTTTTTTTTGAGATGGAGTCTCACTCTGTCTTCCAGGCTGGAGTGTAATGGCACAATCTCAGCTCACTCACTGCAGCCTCCACCTTCAGGCTCAAGTAACTCTCTGCCTCAGCCTCCCAACTAGCTGGGATTACAGGTGTCTGCCACTATGCCTGGCTGATTTTTGTAATTTTAGTAAGACGGGGTTTCCCCATCTTGGCCAGGCTGGTCTTGAACTCCTGACCTCATGATCCACCTGCCTCAGCCTCCCAAAGAGCTGGGATTACAGGCGTGAGCCACCGCCCGACCTTTTTTTTTTTTTTTTTTAGCAGAGTCTTGCTCTATTGCCCAGGCTGGAGTGCAGTGGTGTGTTTTCAGCTCACTACAACCTCTGCCCTCCAGGTTCAAGCAATTCTCCTGCCTTAGCCTCCCAAGTAGCTGAGATTACAGGTGCCTGCCAGCTTACCCAGCTAATTTTTGTATTTTCAGTAGAGACGGGGGTTTCACCATGTTAGTCAGGCTGGTCTCGAACTCTTGACCTCCATCCACCTTGGCAGCCTCCTAAAGTGCTGGGATTACAGGCGTGAGTGTGGTTTTTTAGAGACAGGGTCTTGCTCTGTTGCTCATGCTAGAGTGCAGTGGTGCAATCATAGCTGACTGTAGCCTCAAACTCCTGGGTTCAACTGATCCTCATGCCTCAGCCTCCCAAGTAGCTGGGATTATAGGTACCCACCACCATGACCAGCTAGTTTTTACTTTTTATGTTTTTGAAGAGATGAGATCTTACTATGTTGCTTAGGCTGGTCTCAGACTCCTAGCAAATTTCCTAAAGGTCCAGAGCTAGCAAGGAACATTATTAGGATTCAAACCTGTTCTGGTTTCAGAGCAGCCCTGAGGGGATCACCACTCCCGTGTCCTGGAGTCTTTGATGTGTTCTCTCAGATCATGATTTGCCATTCTGATAGAAAGAGGAAACTCCAGGAGTTCCACTGTCTAAATTTGTTAATTTGCCAGGCACTGTTGCTCACACCTGTAATCCCAGCACTTTGGGAGGCTGAGGCAGGCAGATCACTTGAGGTGAAGAGTTCAAGACCAGCCTGGCCAATATGGTGAAACCCCGTCTCTACTAAAAATACAAGAATTAGCCAGGTGTGGTGGCGCATGCCTATATTCCCAGCTACTGCAGAGGCTGAGGCAGGAGAATTGCTTGAACACAGGATGTGGAGGTTGCACTGAGTCGAGATTGTGCCACTGCACTCCAGCCTGGGCAACAGAGCAAGACTCTGTCTCAAAAAAATAAATAAATATTGACATTTAAAAAATAATAACTGTGTTAATCTAGTGCCACCCTAACTTGCTCCAAAATATAAGTGGGGCTAATTGAGTAAGGGTACTATAGAAGAAAGAAGACCATGAACATAGAGTTATTGAAACTGAGTGATGGGCACATGAGAATTCATTATACTAATCTGTATCTTATATCTGTGTGAAATTGTCCATTAAAAAAGTTTAAGGTTGAGTGTGATGGCTCATACCTAGAATCTTTGTGAGGCTGAAGTGGGAGGACCTCTTGAGGCCAGGAGTTCAAGACCAACCTGAGCAACACAACGAGACTCCCATCTCTACAAAAAGTTTTTAAAAATCATTTTTAAATTAGCTGGGCATAATGGTGTGTGCCTGGGGCCCTAGCTACTTGGGAGGCTGAGGTAGGAGGATGCCTTGGGCCCAGGAGTTTGAGGTTATAGTGAGCTATGATCTTGTCCCTGCATTCCAACCTGGGCAACAGAGCAAGACCCTGTCTCTTAAAAAAAAAATGGCTGGGCCCAGGCACAGTGGCTCACGCCTCTAATCTCAGCACTTAGGGAGGCTGAGGTGGGTGGATCACCTGAGGTCAGGAGTTCAAGATCAGCCTGGCCAATACGGTGAAACCCCGTTGCTACTAAAAATACAAAAATTAGCTGGGTGTGTGGCACTTGCCCGTAATCCCAGCTACTCGGGATGCTGAGGCAGGAGAATCACTTGAACCCTGAAGGTGGAGGTTGCAGTGAGCCGAGATCCTGCCACTACATTCCAGCCTGGGTGACAGAGCGAGACTCCGTCTTGGGGGAAAAAAATGGCCGGCACAGTGCCTCACACTTGTAATCCCAGCACTTTGAGAGGCCAAGGGGGGTGGATCACTTGAGGCCAGGAAATTGAGAACAGCCTGGCCAACATGGTGAAACCCTGTCTCTACTGAAAAAACTCAAAAATTAGCCACGTGTGTCAGCATGTGCCTTTAGTCCCAGCTACTCAGGAGTCTGAGGAATGAGAAACGCATGAACCTGGGAGGCAGACGTTGCAGTGAGCTGAGATCACACCACTGCACTCCAGCCTGGGTGACAGAGCTAGAGTCTGTCTCAAAAAATAAATAAAGAAAAATAAAATAAAGTTGTTGGGCCAGGCATGGTGGCTCATAAGTGTAATCCCAGCACTTTGGGAGGCCGAGGCGGGCGGATCACAAGTTCAAGAGTTTGAGACCAGCCTGGTCAATATGGTGAAACCCCGTCTCTACTAAAAATACAAAAATGAGCTGGATGTGGTTGGCATGGTTGCGCACGCCTGTAGTCCCAGCTACTCAGGAGGCTGAGGCAGGAGAATCACTTGAACCCTGGAGGTGGAGGTTGCAGTGAGCTGAGACTGTGCAGTTGCGCTCCAGCCTTGGCGACAGAACAAGAATCCATCTCAAAATAAATAAATAAATAAAATAAAGTTGTAAATCAAGCTAACAAAATGCTAAATTTAAAAAATGTTCTTTTTTTTCCTTTTCTGATTAGAAAGACCCAGAAAAGAAAAATGAAACATGCTCTATCCTCCTACATATATTGACAAATATAAGTTCATGAAGACCTGGAAGGCCAGGTTCAGACTTGGAATTCTCAGACTCTTTCTTTGAAGTTCTGCAGGAGCACTTAGCAACTTGGGAGAGTTGGCTCTCCCCATAGCCTTGTTCTGTCCTCCAGCTCAAGGGACCTCAGATGCACAGGTGTGGGCAGCCTGCAAGTTCAAGTTCTGCTCATGCACCGCACAAACTACCTCCCTTTTCACCGCTCAGTCCTGTCGTTGGTACACCTGAGGTGTGCTTCACCCTTGGGAGCAGACCCAGGGAAGAGGATTTCTCCAGTGCTAGAAACAGTTACGGGAAAGTTGGGCAGGGCGTTCCAGGCCATAGCCCACAAGGTGCAGATGTGCCCTGATCTCACCCTAAGGAGGGCCAGCGCAGGCTCCCCAAAACATGGGGCCAGGGCCAAGGCCTCACTTGTCTGGGTCTTAGGCATTATTGATCCTTGAAACTCTCAAACCCTGAAATCCCATGGCAGCAGATCAAAACCTGCCAGAACCCCCACCCTCAGTGGTGGGCACATGGCTCCAACACCTCAGCGGCTGCATCCCCACCTGCCACCAGACACCAAGGTCCAGATGACTGTCATGCCTTCTTCTTCTCTTTTTTTTTTTTTTTTTTTAAGGTCGCTCTGTCATCCAGGCTGGAGTGCAGTGGCACAGTCTCAGCTCAGTGCAACCTCCACCTTGAATAGATTCAATCAATTCTCCTGCCTTAGCCTCCTGAGTAGCTGGGATTACAGGCGTGCACTACCACGCCTGGCTAATTTTTTTATTTTTATTAGCAACTGAGTTTCACCATGTTGGCCAGGCTGGTCTCAAACTCCTGACCTGCCCACTTTGGCCTCACAAAGTGCTGGGATTACAGGCATGAGCTACAGTGCCTGAACTGAAGGTCAAATTTTTAATATTTGAATATTAGTCATTGACCAAGGGGGCTGTGGGCAGGGAGTCTCTATTGGTGAAGTAGCTCCCACTGGCTGAGGGCAGGTGTCCAGAGGAAGGCCAGCTGCAAACCACTGACCCCAACGTGTGGCATCTGAGGGACAGATGGGCCCAGGGGTCAAGAGAACAGAGCCTGGGAGTGGCATCCACAGGGTTGGCTGTAGGAGACTCCAGTGCCTTCCTCCTCATCCCTCTGCTCAGATGTGTACTCCAGGGAGGGGCTGGTTTTTTGGATTAGATTGGATCACACTCATCCCTCAAGTGTCTAAATAAAGCTCCTTCAGATTGTATGCAATGGAGAAAGGGTAGTGCCTTGAAAGAAACCCAGGATGCTAGTAGGAAGGGAAATAAATGCCGTAGAGCTAAGCACCCCTCACCCCCAGAAATCTACTGAGATCTTTTCTTTTCTTTTAGACAGGGTCTCACTCTGTTGCCCAGGCTGGAGGGCAGTGGCACAAACACAGCTCACTTGACCTCTTGGGCTCAAATGATCCTCCCACCTCAGCCTCCTGAGTAGCTGGGACTACAGGTGTGTGCCACCATGCCTAGCTAATTACATTACCCAGGCTGGTCTTGAACTCCTGGGCTCAAACAATCCTCTCACTTCAGCCTCCCAAAGTGCTGGAATTACAGGTGTAAGCTGCCACACCCGGCCCACTGAGATATTTTCTAATAACAGAATCTGAGTCTCATCTTTCCTGCCCCCACCCTTAACCTTAGAAAAACCAACTTCTTCCTTCTCCTTCAGATCAATGTGGAACCCTAGACATGCTTTATTCACGTGTTTCCCTGTCTTTCCACCCCACTAGAGAGTGGTCCTTTTGGTCACTATGTCCCCAGGACCCACCATGGACCCTACCCTGGGTCTTCGGTAAATGACTAGCTGAGCTGGTTTGTAGGCAAGCCCCGGCCAGCCTGGCATTCCTCTGTCTGCCTACCCTGGCCCGGCAGCAGTGAAGGGTATAAATTATCAGCACATGGGCATTCGCAGTCACTCCTGGCTAAGGAGGATTCTGGCTTTGCCGCCTGGTTTCTCTGTCCTTCCTAGCCCCACTACAGCAATCGTCTAGGATTTTGTGGTTGTTTCCATTACTGTTGCTGTGTAACAAACCACTCAAAATGCAGCGGCACTGTTGCCATTTTATATGTGCCCAGGTTCTGAAGGTCAGTGAACATCTTTTATCTCTTACACCATGTCTGGGGCCTCCATAGTAAGGAGGAGAGGGCTACGAGCTGAAATCCCCTGGGCCTTCTTCACTCACATGCCTGGGCACTTGGGCGGGAGTGACCCAAAGGCTCAGCTCAGTTGGGGCTGTTGCCTGGACTGCCTGCTTTCCTGGGAGTTGTGTTCACCTTTTTTTTTTTTTTTTTTTTTGAGACAGGGTCTTGCTCTGTCGCCCAGGCTAGAGTGCAATGGCACGATCTTGGCCCACTGCAACCTCCGCCTCCTGGGTTCAAGCAATTCTCCTGCCTCAGCCTCCCGAGTAGGTGGGATTACAGGCACCCACCACCTCGTCCAGCTAATTTTTGTATTTTTAGTAGAGACAGGGTTTCAACATATTGGCCAGGCTGGTCTCAAACTCCTGACGTCAGGTGACCCGCCCGTCTTGGCCTCCCAAAGTGTTGGGATTACAGGCATGAGCCACCGGGCCCAGCCTCGATTCACTCTTTTTTTTTTTTTTTTTTCCTCCCCCGCTGGATTCACTCTTGAAGCCATTGATTGGCAGCTCAGGGCTTCGATGAAGTGTGACTCTCCAGAAAACAAGGGCAGAGTGACGCGGCATTTTATAACAGCCTCCGAAATCACAGAAGGTCAGTGTTGCCATGCTCTATAGGTTGAAGCAGCCACACCCCCATCCAAGGTCAAGAGAAAGAACAGAGCCCACTTTTGGCGGGGAAAGTGGGCCAAATAATTGGCAGCCAATAATTTAAAATAATCACAGTGGCGCGAAGCCAGGAGCAAAGGAGACTAAGCTTTGGAACAGATTTTTCCAAGGTGGAAAAATACAAGGTTGAAGAGAAAGGTGGAAAAGCAGCTGCAGGGAAGCCGTGAGGGAGGCAGCTAAAAGCAGCGGTCTAAGCAGCGCTGCCGAGTCACACTGCAGTGCCAACCACATCCTGGCCACAGAATCAGTTTCACTCTCACACTGAGTTGCAGGGGCTGGAAGCTTTGCGGGGGGTTATAGATCCACCTGGGCCACACCCAAGCCTGCCCCGGAGTTTCTTCAGCAGCGGAAACATTTACGGTTCAGGCCACTTGTCGTCATTTCCATCACCTCATGATTGAAGGGCAGTTCACGGAGGCTGTCAGGCATACACGCGTGCTGGCATCTCATTCCCCCTATTGCTCATGCTCCCCTTTCCCCTCCTCAGTCCCAGGAGGCGGACCTCCACAGCCTGATGTCATTCTTTGGGTGGGAGGGAGGAAGGCAGGTGAGAGGGGCTCTCTCTGGAGGCTCCTGGTTTCTGAGACAGGCTAATTACAGGCTTCCTAATTAATGAGCCATGGGGTTGCATTTCATCCGCTGAGTCAGAGCCGGTGTCTGGGCCCTGGGCCCAAGGGAAGGGTATCAAGAATCATGGGAAGGGGAGGCCAGCCTGTGCCTCTGTCTCCCCATGCTGATTCCCTGTCCCCTTCCTTTTCAAGTCCAGTTCTCTCCAGCAGTTTAGAGGACATGGTAGGCCCCAGCCCAGCCTTGCTCCTGACTCTCGCCTCTGCTTCCTGACCTCTTCCTGGGCCTGTCCCGCTGTCTGCCCCTCACACCTTCCCACTTTGCCAGGACCATGCAGGCCTCCTTTGGTTACCGACTCTCACAAGGTTTCCCAACACCCAGTTTAGTTTCTCTTTCAAACTGGATCTTCTTTGGCCACACGTATCCCACACTGGGATCTCTGGAGCGAGGCAGCCACATCTCAGCAGGATCCTAGCACTCAGCACCCTGGGTCCCAGATAGAGCCATTCCTGAGCCTGTCTGTGCTGCTCCTCCCCACACCCTCCTCTCCCAGGAACTGCACACGAGTACTTTTCCATTCACATTTCAACCAGGAGATTCATGTATTTACATGAGACTAACTCTGCTGAGCCTTTATGGGGACAGCATCTTTTATTTTTGTGCCTAGAGGTGTAATACTGAACTTCAAAGGCCGTGCTGGAGCCTGGTCATGAGGTTGTTATTCCATAATTAGACTCCGCTGTGCCTCTGGTTCTGGATTGCACAGTGGATTTGGAACTAAGTGAAGAAACTTGTGTAGGTGGTGTTAGGCAATCAGAGGGGCTCTTTGTGGTCTGAGCCTCTGTTTCCTCCTAACTCCAAGAGTTGGGGTTTTTTGTCTTTATTTTGTTTTGTGAGACAGTCTCACTCTTGTTGCCCAGGCTGCAATGCAGTGGCTTGATCTTGGCTCACGGCAACCTCCCCCTCCTGGGTTCAAGCGATTCTCCTGCCTCAGGCTCCCAAGTAGCTGGGACTATAAGTACGTGCCACCATGCCCAGCTAAATTTTGTATTTTTACTAGAGATGAGGTTTCACCATGTTGGCCAGGATGGTCTTGTTCTCTTGACCTTATGATCCACCTGTTTCGGCCTCCCAAAGCGCTGGGATTACAGGTGTGAGTCACCATGCCCGGCTGAGTTGTGGGGATTAAATAGGATAATACAACAGCATTTAGTGCAATGCCTAGGACATTGTGTTCAATATATAAACTTTTATTAAAACTTTTGAATGCAAACAGTTTTTGTTTTGTTTTTGTGACGGAGTCTTGCTCTGTCGCCCAGGCTGAAGTGCAATGGTGCAATTTTGGCTCACTGCAACCTCTGCCTCCTGGGTTCAAGTGATTCTCCTGTCTGAGCCTCCTGAGTAGCCGGGACTACAGGCACCCACCACCACATCTGGCTAATTTTTGTATTTTTAGTAGAGACATGGTTTCACCATACTGGCCAGGTTGGTCTCGAACTCCTGACCTTGTGATCCGCCCACCTCAGCCTCCCAACGTGCTTGGATTACAGGCATGAGCCGCCACACCCGGCGAATGCAGAAGTTTTTAACATGCATGATGGCCTCCAAGGTCTCGATAATCTCCTTGATGATATGTGTGAAGTCATGCATGTGTAAAGCCCTTGCTTCTGAGCCCATAGGCTGGACACAGCTCACTCCTCCATGGAGGGCAACATGGCTCCTCAGCCTCTCAAAGATCAGCTGTGGGTGCCCAGGCTGCCTGCTGCTGGGGCTGGAATTCTTTTCATATTTTTCCAGGGGATCTTTGGACTAGAACCCTAGATGTAGGATGGCTGGGCAGAAGGGTACATATATACGTCAGTTGCCCAGATATTGCCACATTCCCCACCAAAGATTGTAGTCTTCTCACCAATAGTGTATGACAGCCCGTTAACTCGCAGTCTTGCCTACAGATTGTGACAAAACATGGAGATTTTTACCAATCTGCTAAGTAAGAAGTGGTATTTCATGGTCCTCTTTATTTCATCATATTATGAGCAAGGTTGAACATTGTTTATATGTTTAAAAGCCATTTGAATTTCTTTGTGACTCTGTAATTTTTAGAAGCTGTATGTTATGGATATTAACCATTTAATAAAAGTTCCAAATATATTTTCCCAGCTTGTAATTTTTATTTTTACTTGCTAATGAATTTTTCCATGTAAGAGGTTTTTTGGTTTGTTTTGAGACAGGGTCTCCCTCTGTCGCCCAGGCTGAAGTGCAGTGGTACGACCTCGGCTTACTGCAACCTCTGCTTCCCAAGCTCAAGTGATTCTCCTGCTTCAACCTCCTGAGTAGCTGGGACTACAGGCACGCGGCACCATGCCCGGCTAATTTTTGTATTTTTTGTAGAAACAGGGCCTCCCTGTGTTGCCCAGGCTGGTCTCAAACTCCTGGGCTCAAGCGATCCTACTTCCTTGGCCTCCCAAAGTGCTGGGAGTACAGACGTGAGCCACCATGCCCAGCTGGTTTTGTTTTGTTTTGTTTTTTTGGCAGTCAAATCTATCAGGATTTTCCCTTACTGTATCTGATTTTTTTTTATAGATGGAGTTTTGCTCTGTTGCCCCGGCTTGAGTACAGTGGCACCATCTCGGCTCACTGCAACCTCCACCTCCAGGGTTCAAGCAATTCTCCCACCTCAGCCTCCTGACTGGGATTACAGGTGCCCACCACCACACCAGCTGATTTTTGTATTTTTAGTAGAGACTAGGTTTTGCCATGTTGGTCAGGCTGGTCTCGAACTCCTGCCCTCAGGTGATCCACCTGCCTCGGCCTCCCAAAATTGCTGAGATTATAGGTATGAGCCACCGCACCCGGCCTGGATTTTGAATTAGGACAGTTTTCCTCACTCCCAGGTTGTGCAGGAATTCTCTCGTTTTCCATTGATCTCTAGTTCTTACATGGTTTCATTGGCCCAGTGACTCCAGCACCCCCTGTGGAAAGACAGTTTTCCCCATTCCCCACTTTGCAGTACAAAAAATGTCCATATGCAGCTGGGCCTGCCTGTGGGTTTTTCATTCTGTTTTGCTCATCTGCCTGTGTATTCATGCATTAGTTTTCCCACCCACAACCCAAACTGTTCTTTTTCAGGGTTTTCTTGGCTACCTTGGCTTGTTCTTACAAATGAGTTTTATTTATTTATTTATTTATTTGAGATGGAGTTTTGCTCTTGTTGTCCAGGCTGGATTGCAGTGGTACGATCTCAGTTCACTGCAACCTCGGCCTCCTAGGTTCAGCGATTCTCATGTCTCAGCCTCCTGAGTAGCTGGGATTACAGGTGCGTGCCACCAGTCCCGGCTAGTTTTTTGTATTTTTAGTAGAGACAGGGCCTCACCATGTTAGCCAGGCAGGTCTTGAACTCCTGACCTCAGGTGATCCGCCTGCCTCGGCATCCCAAAGTGCTGGGATTACAGGTGTAGATACTCTTCTTATGAAGCTCATTTATAGGCCACCACGCCTGGCCTACAAATGAGCTTTATAAGAAGAGTATCTAATGACAAGGGCAAACGTCCATGAGATGGTGTTAGAAATAGCAGGCAACAGAACCATGCACTATATACCGACAAATATTTTTTTTTTTACAGAAAAATATTGTAAGGGAAAACAACATGTTTGTGTGGTCACATGATAACCGGGTTAAGGGTAGCATTATCCTGTTATTGGTGAAAACCCTGATGGAATACACTTGACCATCCCAAGGCTTCCTCCTTTGTCCTCACCTCAGTCCTGTACCACTCTGGAGATCTTGTCACCCTCTTGGCACAGACAGAGCAATTTCAGGCAAGGGAGAGAGTGCATTATGTGCAATTTCAGGAAAGGGAGAGAGTGCATTATGGCGGGGTGGAGCCTGGGTGTACTGCTTCCGCCCAGTGGGGGAGGAAGGCCGCTGGGGTTCAAGCCTGATTTTGCTCCCTACTGTTCTGCTCTCCTGTTTCCATGGAGGGGGGCTTTCCTCCTCTCCCAGGTGACAGTTCATAAGAGGGAAGGGGACCAAGCTTCTATTTTGGCCCAGCACTGTCCAGAACTTTCGGTGATGGTAGAAATGGTCTTTATCTGTGCTGTCCAACATAGGACCCACCTGGGCTAATCATAACCCCCAAAACAGGATCCCAATGCCATAATCCTGAATGTGGAAATCCCAAAAGATCAAAATCCCTAAAGTCTGAAATCCTAAAAATCACAATCCCAAAAGTCCAAACTTAAAGTCTTGATTGTACCTAATTTCAAATCTGTAATTTGATTTGGGGATTCAATTAGACATCAGGGATTTTAGACGTTAGGGATTTTGATCTTTAGGGGTTTCAACATTTGGGGTTATGGCATTTGGGACTGTCTTTTGGATTATGGCCAAAACCCAGGAGCCGCTAACCCCACGTGATTATCAAGTACTTGAAATGTGGGTGGTGTGGGTAATGAACCGAATTTCAAATCTCATTTACTTTTAATTAAATAGCCACTGTGGCTAGTGGCTACTCTACTGGACAGTGCAGCTTTGACTAATTCCCAACCCAGCCACCCCGCTTCCAACCCAGAACTCGAAGGAAAGACCGTGCAGATACGAGCACGCTAAGCAGCCAGGCGCGGTGACAGCAGCACTGGGCAGGGAGTGGGAGAGGCCCGGGGAGCAGCTCTGGAGCCAGGCTCTGCTCAGCGAAGGCCACAGGAGCCCTGGGGGAGCAACCAACCTGAAGCATCTCCCCACCCCGGTGTCCACAATGGCAGCCCTCCCGCCTCACAATGTCACAATACCACAGGCAGGAGGCCGGGCAGGCAAAGTGGTTTCCTCCAGGGCAGGGCTCTTTGTCTCCAGACCTACTTCCAGCAACCAAGGCGTCCGAGGGCCCATCTCCTGGGGAATGGAAAAGTGCCCAGTCGCTGGGAGGCCTCAAGCTGGAGAGCTATGGGGGAAGCAGGGCAGGTGTGGGGCTGGGAGAAGCTACTAAGCCCCACACCCCAGATGCTCCAGGGCCTGGCAGCCCAGCTGCAGGGAGATGGAACACTGAGCAGCTATTCCTCTTCCTGGCCATTTGGTTCATCTACTTCTTTTCTGATGCCAACCTCTCTTCCAACTACTCAGGGGCTGGAAGGGGGACTGGAGGGCTGAAGCCCCTGAGAGTGAGGACAGAGAATGGCCAAAGGCCAGAGCCACAAGGCAAACAACCTTTGCACCTTGGGAAGAGAGATTCGGAGACTGAAGCTGCCTGGGCCCCTCTGCCCCCCAAACTGCAGGGGTGCCACGGCGCTGGCCTCCTGCTTTCAGAGGGCCATCGAGTCAGTGTCACGGGAAGGGGAAGAGACATGTGCCCACAGACCCTCTGGTCATGGAGGGGGCAGAAGGTCTCTGGAGGGCAGCAGGGCCACAGCAAGGCTCTGGGGTCCTGAGTCTTCCCCTTCTGTGGATTTCAACTCTGCGTGTTGATAGCTGCTCTGCCTGGGTCCAGGCTCTAGTGAGAAATAAACTGCCTTCGGAGCCACATGACAGCAAGAGAAATTTTATTCCCATTTTCTAGGGGACAGAAACATAGAGCCCAGTGGTGCTTAGCATGTTTCTGGCAAGGGTAGTGAAAAGACCACTTCCTTTTGGGGGAAGTTTTTCAAATAAGAAAAATGAACGCAACTCCTGGATGTGGCTCCACCTGGACCTAGGACAGGGCCCGACATTCCAGGGACTTCCAGGCTGGGTTTTCCACCAAAGCAGTCTTGGGGGCAGGAGCCTGTTAGAAATGCAGATCCCCAGGGCCCTGTAGGCGGTCTGGATAGTACCTCCAGCACAGCTGCTTAACAGGGGCGGCCCAGCCCTCACCTGGGAGCGCTGTGCTGACACTGACTGCACACTGGGGCTCCTGGGGTTGGGTGGGCAGGATTCCCCTGGAGAGATGGGCCCCAGCAGCCAGAGGGCACTGTGGGTATCAAGCTGCTGGTGAGAAGTAGGCTGTTCCCTGAGACCATGACAGGTTGAGGGTGGGAATCACCAGCCCCCACACTCGCCAAGAAATGCTTTTGCTACATGCTGGGGCTTTTTCTTTTCTTTGAGCCAGTCTCGCGCCAGGCTGGAGTGCAGTGGCGCGTTCTCGGATCACTGCAACCTCCGCCTCCCAGGTTCAAGTGATTCTCCTCCCAGGTTCAAGTGATTCTCCTGCCTCAGCCTCCCGAGTAGCTGGGGTTACAGGTGCCCACCACCACGACCAGCTAATGTGCTGGGGCTTTTCTAAGAACAAAAGTACAAGGCAAGATTCTGGAGAGGCACAGACACTGAAAGCCAGGAGCACACAGGAGCCTCACCAGCCAGGGTGGCACAGGACATCCATGCAGACCCTCAGGTCTCATGTGAGGGCTGAATCAAGGTCAGTGCCATTGGGAAGCAGAGGGAAGCATGTGACTACCTCTCTGAAGCCACCTTTGTGGAAAAATGACATAGGAACTCAAGAAAATGCAGGCTTGGCTAGGCAGTGGTTCATGCCTGCAATCCCAGTACTTTGGGAGGATCACTTGAGCCCAGGAGTTTGAGACCAGTCTGGACAACATAGCAAGACCCTGCCTCTACAAAAAATAAAAAAATTAGCTGGGTATGGTGGCATGTGCCTATAGCTTCTGCTAGCTGGCAGGCTGAGGTGGGAGGATCCCTTAAGCCCAGGAGTTTAAGGCTGCAATGAGTTATGATCACACCACTGCCCTCGAGCATGGGGAACAGAGACCGACCCTGTCTCAAAAAAAAAAAAAAAAAAGCAGCTGGCCAGGCGCAGTGGCTCATGTCTGTAATCCCAGCACTTCGGGAGGCCGAGGCAGGCGGACTGCCTGAGGTCAGGAGTTCAAAACCAGCCTGGCCAACATCATGGTGAAACCCCATCTCTACTAAAAATACAAAAAATTAGCCGGGCATTGTGGCGCACACCTGTAATCCCAGCTACTCCAGAGAGGCTAAGCAGGAAAATCGCCTGAACCCAGAGGCGGAGATTGCAGTGAGCCGAGATCATGCCACTGCACTCCAGCCTGGGCAACACAGCAAGACTGTCTCCAAAAAACCCAAATCCCAAACCCGATCTCTAAGTCTTGGGTGTGGTCTAGAGCCCTGGATGGCCTAACGGAAAGGAATGTGCAGTGTGCGATGGCCTGTTCACAGGGACCTGCGCTAAGCTCAAGGGTAAAATACAGCGTTACAAAGCATCTCTAGGCTGCTCCTTCCCAAACACACTTAGAAGGGAAGAGGGAAAGGCAGGTGTGTTTTCTCACTGAGGTTCTTCTAATGGCTGGAATCTGATACAGTATCCAGTTGCAGGGATATGGATCTTTTTTCCCCTTGGGACTCCATAAAGCTAAATGTTGGACTGAAGAAGAATGCAGCCTATAAACAAGTATTTTTTCCTGAAACCGGCCACATGCAGACAAGCTGCGCTCCCTCTCAGGGAGCAGTTTCAGGAGCCAGCTGAGCACGGCTGGCACCCGCAGAGGGAGGCCTCCACCCTCCCACCATGTACACTCACTTACAAACCTAGGTTCTGAGCCCCCTCGCAGGGGACAGATCCGAAAACTCCAGTTTGTGTCCTTTCAGGCTGTTGACAGGAATGACAACCTGATGGGTTGCAGTGACTACATACAGCTGCTCTGTGAGTTCTACTTGTGTGGGTGCAGGTGGGCGACAGGAGTGTGATGACACAGACGGGCACTCTACCAGGAGGAAGCCCAGAGCAGACGTCAACCATTGCTTTATTAAGGCTGCCAGTCAGGGGCTGAGTCATGCACTCCACAGACACCCCCACCCACCAAGGTCCACTTTTGGATGACCCTGAAGGTGGAGGCTCCTGAGATCTGAACCACAGTCTAGGATGAGCCACCCACAGTGCCCTGCTGGATGGGGGTGCACATAAACTGCATGGGGGACCCTCAGTAGGGGTGCTCCTGCCTAGGGTGGGGCTGGCTCCAGAAGGCCCTGGGCTCAGGCAGGGTGAGTGGCAGGGAAGCAGGGGAGACAAGGACATTCACCCCGCCCTCTGGCCTATGGCTTTGTCGCCCTGTTGCCACCAGTGAGCAAGCAGTATGCTACACTGTGAGGTGATGAACGAGAGCCCCGGGGGGGGAGCAGGCAGCTCTGTGCCTGGGGCCTGGCCAGATCTCAGGGATGCTGTGCCCTGCTCCTGTTCCCCTCGTTCCTCCCAGTGATGGGTCTCCTCCGGTGGAGGCCAGTCACTCAGAAGTGGACCCGCAGCACGTCCTGGCTAGCAACTGGCTGCTGGCAGGTGGTGCACGTCATGGGCAGGGAACGTTGCTTCTCACCCAGGCAGGGTCGGCACAGGAGGTGGCCGCAGGGCAGCTGGTACACCGGCTCCTTTTTGAAGTAGGGAGAAAACACTCTTTTGCAGGAGGCACACTCGGGGCCCGGGATGCTCCCAGGCTGCTCTGGTAAATCAGGGAGGAAAACAGCCCAGGGTTAGGAAAGCTGCTCCATGGTCCAGGCTGGTCTGAGAGGCACAGCCTTTCCACCAGGCCGCTGCAGCAGCTGGTTCATCCCTCCCGAGCCTGCCCCAGGCTGATCTGGGAAGGGAGTGGGAGGGGGAGAGGGAGCCCAGGAACCCAGGAGGCCTTTTCTCTATCATCTTTGACCAAATCTCAGTGCCTCTACGAATGCTCGAGAAGAGCTGGCTTCTGAGGGCAGCAGGTAGGACTGGGCCCTACCTCCTGGTCTCCCAGCAAGCTATACTTTCCCCGAGATAGGCAGCCAAGGCTGGAGCAAGGCACATCTGACAACATAAACTGCAAGAAACATGATATGTGACAACAAAAGGAAAAGGCAGGCCAGTGGGTGGCTCACGCCTGTAATCCCAGCATTTTGGGAGGTTGAGGCAGGAGGATCACTTGAGGCCAGAAGTTTGAGACTAGCCTGGGCAACATAGTGCAAACCTGTCTCTACAAAAAAGAAAAAGAAAAGGAAAAACAGCACATGGTCCAGTGTACCAGAGTTGGGAAGTGTGAGGAGGGAAGGTCAGCAAGACAGGGCTGAGGCGTGCAGCACACCTGCCTCTGGGGCCTGGCTCCTGCTCCCTTCAGCCCTGCAGCCCCCTCACTGCTACTGGCAGCTGTGCTCCTGAACCCTCAGTCCCCTCCTGTGCCTCCCTGGCCATCTGGGCAGGCTCACCCTCCTACCGCAACTCCTGCAGGGCAGCCTTGAATGAAGGGCACAGTGGGCAGCTCTGGCCATGCCCCGCTAGGCTGCACCCACGGCTCTTCCTTTCCTCGTGGCCCCTCTGGAGAGTGACAGGGGATGGGCTTGCCTGTCCTCTTTGCAGTCCCTGTCTCCATTCCTAGCCACTACTCTCAGGAGGATCCCAAAGGAACCTCAAACCAATTTGCTTCAGAAATATTTCTTAACTCCCCCTTCTCTCTGTCCATTTCATCACCATAATCCAGGCCACTCAGCACATCTCTTCCTAACTGTTCACTCTTCTCCAGGCTTGTCCTCTCAATCTGTCCTCAAAGCTGTCTCCAATGACCCACCTATGTAACCTGATCACCCCATTCCTCTGCTTTCTACCTCTTAGTGGCTCCCCATCTTTTGGGACAGTCAAGACTCCCTGCACGGCCCACCCAGCCTCCTCACTTCTCTTCACACCAGTCTCACCTTCTAGAGTCCAGCAGCTTCCAATCACTTCTCTGCACACACACTGGCCAGACCTCAGAGGTGCTGCTGGCCTCCTCACTTTGTGCTTGCTGTTCCCTCTGCCTAGAATGCTCTTATCTGGAGACTTGGCTCAGACCTCACCCATTCCAGGAAGCCTCCCCAGACTGCCCCTTTCCTGTGCATTCAGAGCCCATTCGCACTTCTCAGCCTCCAAACTAGCATGCCTGCTTCCTCCCCAGGCTTTGCAGGCCTGGAGGGTCAGGACTCTGTCCACGATGCTCATCTGGCCTCAGGGCCTGGCGTGGCACCTCACAGGGCACCTGCTCCATCCACATGTGATGAATGGACCTGCCATCTACACTCAGGCACCAGGAACCAAAGAAGGGAGAGCAGGGGTGCCCTACACAGGGGAGCAGAAACTGCAGTGTAGTCTAACGAGCACTCCCTGCCTCCACATCCCTGAGAACTGTAGCCAGGAAAGAGTGGCTTGGCTGTGAGCGTTTTCTTTGGGCCAAACATTAGGCAACATAAAAGTACTGGTGCCTCTCCTGTGCACACAAGCCAAGAATTCCCCAGTGAATGGAAAAGTGAACCTCTACAGGGAAGGGAAGGAGGGAGAGAGAAGCCAAAGAGGAATGAAGATGGGGAGGGAGGGGGGAAAGAAGGAAGGGGAGGAAGCGAGGAAAGAGCCACTGACTGCTTTTCAGTGGTTGCCCTTCCATGAAGGCTCTGCTAGAGGCTTCAGAGATCCGCCTGATCCACAGTGCATCATGAGAACTTACTTTCCATCAGAGTTTTAAAAACCACACCTGGCACAACACCACAGAGGCATGCAAGGGCCCCAATTTCCCCCAGCATTGACCAGAAGTCCTATTAAAGGGTCTCAGAGGCCTAGAGCCCCGGGGGCAGTTTCAGTGACAGGAAAAAAAAATCATCAAGGAAAAGACAATTATTGTGCCCTGGGCAGACTGGAAACCCAAGTATATAACTGCAAACTGAGGCAATTAAGAGAGAGGATGAAAAAGAGACCTTGCTTTGAACAGGGTGGGCCAACATGACCTCCTGCAGGAAGAGCTGTGAGAATGAAAAGGGGCCAGCCATGAAGAATGAAAGGACAGCAAGCACAAAGAACAGACTGTCCCTTAAACAAAAAGACACAGTGAGACCGAGAGTGGTGGCTCACACCTGCAATCCCAGCACTTTGGGAAGCTGAGACAGATGGATCACCTGAGGTCAGGAGTTCAAGACCAGCCTGGCCAACATGGCTAAACATGAGGTCAGGAGTTGGAGACCAGCCAGTCTCTACTAAAAATACAAAACAAACAAAGAAAAAATTAACCGGGCTTGGTGGAGTATGCCTATAATCCTAGCTACTAGCGGGGGCTGAGGCAGGAGAATTGCTTGAACCCAGCAGGTAGAGGTTGCAGTGAGCTGAGATCACGCCACTGCACTACAGCCCAGGCAACAGAGCAAAACAGAGCGAGACTCCGTCTCAAAAACAAAAGAAATTAGACGGTCCAGGGCCAGAGCTGGTAGAGAAGGCAACTGGCAATCGAAATTGAAAAGGGACCACTGAAGACAGGAGAAAAGATGCAAAACAGCCTGAAAGCCAAAAGAGAAGGCGTTTTGGGCAGCACAGGCCAGCCGGCCACATAACATACTGCCGAAAGGGTAAGCAACCATGAGATCTGAAGTCAGGGAAGTGGAGGCCACTTTACAAGACAGGTTTTTCGGGGTAGTCAGGATAATCAGAGTAGGCAGGAGAGAGACAGGGAAGTGAGGAACTAGAGAGAGAAGAGGAAGGCAGCCTGGGGTCCAGACGCCAACGGAAGGCACTGGCTTTGTGCAGGCAGGAGAGGAATCAGGTGTGTGCTTTATTGTAGGCTCCCCCAGGCTCTATCTTGTAAAAAATGCCTTGCTTTGCAGTCAGTTTCTCTTGCTTTGTATCCTAATAGATTCTGGCACACAGTGGGGGCCACGGTTCATTTTAGGCAAAACTGGCCCATAAGCTGCCACTGCTCTTTTCTAAGATACTGATGAAGTGTTCATACAAAGGGATGAGGATGAGGATGACAAAACCCAACCCCAAACCCCTCTTCACATTTACATAAAGTGCTTGTATGTCACACTGGAGACAGACTAAATGAGAAAAAATAACAAGGCCAGGCATGGTGCCTCACACCTGTAATCCCAGCACTTTGGGAGGCCGAGGAGGGCAGATCACGAGGTCAGGAGTTCAAGACCAGCCTGGCCAACATAGTGAAACCCTGTCTCTACTAAAAATACAAAAAATTAGCTGGGTGTGGTGGTGGGCACCTGTAATCCCAGCTACTCAGGAGGCTGAGGCAGGAGAATCGCTTGAACCCAGGAGGCAGAGGTTGCAGTGAGCCGAGACTGTGCCACTGCACTCCAGCCTGGGGAACTGAGCAAGACTCTATCTCAAAAATAAATAAATAACAACAAAAAAGAGAGCAACAAAAATCCTCAAGAGAGAATAGTTAACATTAGATATCACAAAGAAGCACAGCAGAGGGTGGCCAAGCCCTACATCCACAGAATTACTAAGGGTTGACTAAAGAAAGCCTTTCTTGTGAGAAGTTTAAGTTCACAGGCAGCCCCTCAATTCCCCCTGGAAAACGCAAGAGAACAGGCTCTCTCCCAGGCTGGGTGTTGGAACTGAGGGAGAGGGTGGCCAGGCAGGTCCACAGAGTCCCTAGGAACTCGGCCCAGCATCCAGAGACAGAGAACAGACCACCTGTTCCAAGGCTTCAAGGAGATGGCGGGGCCATGTTACCCGAACTGGTGCCAGGCCTCCAGGAAGCGCTGCTCCCTCTTGCGCCAAGGTGCTGGAGCTGTCCCCTGGTCAGCCGTGCCGTAAAGGAGGGCATGGAGCCAAGGGTGGACGCCAAGGCAATTTCCAAGCTTTGTGACAGCTTCTGCTCGTGGGACAGTGGACCTGTCGAGAGAGGCGCACATCCAGAGACAGGCTTCACAACACAAACAGCCTCAAGTCCTTCGAGGCTATAAAAATGGCACCTTCAATCTCACACATCAACGTAATGAAACTCCATCCTAATGTCTACTCGTGGACCATGACAGAACACCAGGAGGTAAAGCCCTAGGAACCCTTGGCAGTTCCTGCCCATCCCACCCGCTTCAGGCTTTTCTCCTCCTGGAGAAACTGCTGGGCAGGCATGGGCCACCTCGTGGCTCAACTGCAGAACTGCACCCTCCTTTTTCTTTGTTTTGAGACGGAGTCTTGCTCTGTTGCCAGGCTGAGTGCAGTGGCTCAATCTCGGCTCACTGCAACCTCTCCTCCCGGGTTCAAGCGATTCTCCTGCCTCAGCCTCCTGAGTAGCTGGGATTACAGGTGTGCACCACCACACCCAGCTAATTTTTGTATTTTAGTAGAGATAGGGTTTCGCCCTGTTGACCAGGATGGTCTCAATTTCCTGATCTAGTGATTTGCCCGCCTCAGCCTCTCAAAGTGCTGGGATTACAGGCGTGAGCCACTGTGTGCAGCCTCCTTTCTAAAGGCCTCCTTGCTGGCCAAGGAAATGACAGGAGCAAGCAAAAGCCGGCTTTGGACTCCTGGTCCCTACCCCTCCTTCCCTCTCCAGTGGCTTTAGTCTTTCCTTTCCCTAACTCCTTCCTTCTGGGGACCCCAGTACCCTGCAGTGGGGCTCGTCTGCATTTTTCTAGGTGTTCATGTCCTCTCTCTCCTGTTAAGTAAAACAAAGCAGTTATTACCGAATAGAGCTAAGACTCCACATTGACCACACCACAATTTAGGGGACCTTCAGTGTAGGGTCCACAGAAAGCCAAGCCATGGAATGAGGGTGAAGGCCAAAGGGGTAGGGAGACAGCTGCCCAAGAAAGGCCCCAGGGACCTGCCTCAAAGCAAAATTTGCAATGCTGTCCCAAAGAGGGGAATGGAACATTTTGTCTACTATTTGCAGGACACAGGACATCAGCCTAGGGCCTTCAAGGAGCCCTAGTCAGCATGGTCCTGAGTCACCAAGTTTGTCAAGGCCAACTGCACGGAGACCTCCACAAACTGATGCTGAGGTCTAAGGACTTTTTTCCTTGTTCCATCCCACTGCGCCTCGGATGCTTCCAGGATTTCCTGGAGATCATGTTAACTAGAATTTACTCTTAAAACCAAAGACACAGAAATAAACATTAAGCATACTATTTGCATAGCCTTTTAGAAGAAGACAGGAAATTAAAACAATGATTAACTCTAAACATAATAATTTTTTTTTTTTTTTTTAAAGATGGGGTTTCACCATGATGGCCAGGCTGGTCTTGAACTCCTGACCTCAGGTGATCCACCCACCTTGGCCTCCCAAAGTGCTAGGATTACAGGCGTGAGCCACTGCGCCTGGCCTAAACAGAATAATTTTAATTAAAAAAAAAAAAAAGAAAAGATTGTCAGGCTGGGCACAGTGGCTCACGCCTGTAATCCCAGCACTTTGGGACGCTGAGACAGGCAGATCACCTGAGGTCAGAAGTTCAAGACCAGCCTGGTCAACATGGCGAAACCCTGTCTCTACTAAAAATACAAAAATTAGCCAGGTGTAGTGGCGCCTGCCTTTAATCCCAGCTACTCAGGAGGCTGAGGCAGGAAAATTGCTTGAAATCAGCAGGTGGAGGTTGCAGTGAGGTGAGACTGCACCACTGCACTCCAGTCTGGGTGACAGAGGAAGACTCCATTCCCCCACCCCCCAAAAAAACCATTGACAGGGCCAGGCGCGGTGGCTCACACCTGTAATCCCAACACTTTGGGAGGCCAAGGCAGGCAGATAACTTAAGGTCAGCAGTTCGAGACCAGCCTGGTCAACATAGCGAAACCCCCATCCCTACTGAAAAATACAAAAAAAATTGGCCAGGCACAGTGGCTCATGCCTATAATCCCAGCATTTTGAGAGGCCAAGGTGGGAGGATCACAAGGTCAGGAGTTCGAGACCAACCTGGCCAACATGGTGAAACCCTGTCTATACTAAAAATATAAAAATTAGCCAGCCATGGTGGTAGGCACCTGTAA
>CAUYLG010003217.1:0-17172 GCA_963573385.1 Cacajao melanocephalus | reverse complement strand
CAAGAGATGGAGACCATCCTGGCCAACATGGTGAAACCCTGTCTCTACTAAAAATACAAAAGCTGGGCATGGTGGTGTGTGCCTGTAGTCCCAGCTACTTGGGAGGCTGAGGCAGGAGAATCGCTTGAACCCAGAAGGTAGAGGTTGCAATGAGTCAAGATCGCGCCACCTCACTCCAGCCTCGGCAACAGGGCAAGAATCTGTCTCAAAAAAATAAAGAAATAAATAAAGGAAAATGGAATAGTGTCCCATGCAGTTTTTACAAGAGATATGGCTGGTGAATGAACAATGGAAGATACTGAGTTATTTAAATTAAGAACAATTTTTTAGAGCAGTTTTAGGTTCACAGCAAAATTGAGAGGAAGGTATGAAGATTTTTTTTTAATACTCTCTGTCGCCATACGTGCAGAGCCTCTCTCACATTATCAGCATCCCCCATTAGAATGGTGCATTTGCTAGCATGGATGAGTTTACATTGATTGCGTAATGGTCATCCAGAGTCTGTAGTTTGCATAGGGGTTTGCTCTTGTTGATGTGCTTTTTATGGGTTTGGACAAATGTACAATAGCATGTGCCCACCATTATAGTATCATTCAGAGCATTGCCACTGTCCTAAAAATTCTCTGTGGGGTTATTTAAATTAAGATAACATCTTGAACATTTTAGGGATCTTTGCAAATATTTGTTTTATTTTTAATTTTTATTTATTTATTTTTGAGACAGAGTCTTGCTCTTGTTTCCCAGCCTGGAGTGCAGGGGCGCAATCTCATCTCACTGCAACCTCTGCCTCCCAGGTCCAAACGATTCTCCTGTCTCAGCCTCCTGAGTATCTGGGATTACAGGCATGCATGTGCCACCATGCCTGGCTAAATTTTGTATTTGAAATTCGCCATGCCCACTAATTTTTGTATTTTTGGTAGAGACGAGGTTTCACCATATTGGCCAGGCTGGTCTCAAACTCCTGACTCAGGTGATCCGCCTGCCTTGGCCTTCCAAAGTGCTAGGATTACAGGCGTGAGCCAGTGTGCCCGGCTGTTATTATTTATTTAGGTAAAGGATCTCATTCTGTCTCCCAGGCTGGAGTGTAGTGGCTCCATCATGGCTCACTGCATCCCCAACTCCTAGGCTCAGGCAATTCTCCCACCTCAGCCTCCTGAGCAGTTAGGACTACAGGTGGATGCTATCATGCCTACCTAATTTTTAAAAATTTTCTTTTTGTAGAGACAGGGTCTCACTTTGTTGTCCAGGCTGGTCTTGAACTCCTGGCTTCAAGCAGCCCTTCTACTTCAGCTCCCAAAGTGCTGGGATTACAGGTGTGAGCTTACACAATAAGCCCTTTTTTTTAAAAAAAAAATTATTCTTCAAGAGACAGAGGTTCATTCTGTTGCCCAGGCTGGAATGCAGTGGCACAATCAGAGCTCACTGTAGCCTCAAACTCCTGGACTCAAGCAATCCTCCTGCCTCAGCCTCCCAATAGCTGGGACTACAGACATGCTACATGCCCAGCTAATGTTTTTTTTTTTGTTTTTTTCTTTTTTGCAGGTCTCACTCTTGACCAGGCTGGAGTGCAGTGGTATGATCTCGGCTCACTGCAACCTCTGCCTCCCAGGTTCAAGTGATTCTCGTGCCTCAGGCTCCTGAGTAGCTGGGACTATAGGCGCATGCCACCATGCTTGGCTAATTTTTGTATTTTTAGTAGAGACGGGGTTTTGCCATGTTTGCCAGGCTCGTCTTGAACTCCTGGCCTCAAGTGAAAGAAACATTTTTATATAGAGAATATATACTATATATATACTAACATATATCTATGTTAGTATTCAGTCTTTGAAAATGCTTTTTTCTTACTTTATTGTCACATACAGTTTATATTGAAAGGAACAGTGATTGTGGAAGCAATTCGTAAAGGGGCCTGGGGAGAGGCTTTCTTTGCTCTGCCTGTGTTACTGGTTGGAGAAATACTGATGTCTCTCGGAAGGGCTAAAGTAACATTTCGGACCTTGGGTGACAAGGTTTTTATTTCCTAAAAACGAGGGAGCAGGAATTCTGTTGTCCTAAAAGTTGGCAAGAATAATTTTAATCTGTGAGTTTCTAAAACTGGAAAATCACTGTCACTCTTCCAGGGAGTGAAAGAGAAAATCTGAGAGTTGGTGAAAATGGGCAGCTGTCCTTCATGTGGCCAGTGGGAAGAGGGTAGTTCGTAAAGACTTTCAGACCTGGTTGTAGCACTGGGGAACTTTTATAGGTGGTGACACTGGGTATTGTCCTCATATGGTGCTGCCTTGCACTTGCTGCTGTAGGGAACTTCTGGAAGGTCGTGAAGGTCATCTGTGTTGTCAGTGTCACTTGCCTACACAGCAGCATCCCCCTGGAGCTCTTTGACTCACATATTCCTGGTTACCTGTTTGTTTAAGGATCCTGTCCTGTTGATTCCACCTCACCTACCTACTTACTTTTGGCATCTTGTGAATGCCTTTTGTCTTCTTGAGCTATTAATTAACTTATTTTTTAAAACTTTGTTTTATTGTGGTAAAATATGCACAATTTAAAACTTATCATTTTAGGCTGGGCATGGTGGCTCACACCTGTAATTCCAGCAGTTTGGGAGACCGAGGCAGGTGGATCACCCGAGGTTAAAAGTTTGAGGCCAGCCTGACCAACATGGTGAAACCCCATCTCTACTAAAAATACAAAAATTAGCCAGGTGTGGTCGTGGGCACCTGTAATCCCAACTACTTGCGAGGCTGAGGCAGGAGAATCACTTAAACCTGGAAGGCAGATGTTGCAGTGAGCCAAGATCGCACCATTGCACTCCAGTGTGGGTAATAGAATGAGACTCCATCTCAGAAAAAAAAATTATCTATCAGTGTAACCACTGTTTAGTGTAGAGTTCAGTGGTATTAGGTATATTCACCATGATGTGCAACTGTCACCACTGTCCATCTCCATAGCTTCCCAGACAGAAACTCTGTACCTATTACATGATTATTTTCTTTTATTCCTCTCATAAGCTAACTTATGACTGAGGCCAGTCTCTTCTGCAAGCCCAGGTTTCTTTAAAGCTTTCTGGCTTGTGAAGTCACCTGTAGACTCACATGACTTAAGATGATTCCTTGGATCTCTGCCAGCATCGTTTTTTGCCTCTCTCCTCTTAACTCCCAAATGTTTCTGTATTGCTGACGTTTTCTTTGTTTTATGTGCTGGTCTAATATGTGCCTCTGGGGCAATGGGGGCTTCTGAAGTCTATGAAATGACTGAGGTTTATAGGGAAGGGATGCAGGGGGCTGTAAAATAACACCTTATGCAGGACACTAAATTCTGTCTGATGATCTGGACTCTAAGCCTAGGAATGAATTGGAGTAGGGGTGCCTGGGGCCCCCTGGGGCTCTAGCTGCTCTCTCATTGGGTCATGACTAGTCAGGGACCCTTTTGCCAGTTGTCACAAGCAGCTGTGCAAATGTATATGTGCATTTCTGTTTCAGCCTGAAGGTGTCTTAACTTTTCTTTCTTTCTTTTTTTTTTTTTTTTAATGAAGACAGGGTTTCACCATGTTGGTCAGACTGGTCTTCAACTCCCGACCTCAGGTGATCCGCCTGCCTTGGCCTCCAAAGTGCTTTGATGAGCCACTACGCCCGGCCTTTTTTTTTTTTTTTTTTTAAACTTTTCAAATGATTAAAAAATTCAATGTTTTTGACTCTCCTTTGAAAATTCACGTAAGTATTGATTACTGTTGTTGAACCATATTACACTTCAAAGCAAGTTTATATTAGTCTTTTAACGTCTTTGGGCAGACTTCATAGTTGCTAATGTGGTCTTATTGTACAATACCACTGACCATGCTTTCCAGAAAAAAATGCATAAGAAACTCTCCAAGTAGACTATAAATAGCTGGCTAGTTGTCAAAAGAAAATAATCAATTCAGTATTATATTAATAGCAGATTCTGATGTTTATTGGCAGTAAGGGTTCTTAGATAATGCTTGAGCCATCCATTATCATTCAATGTATACCGTAGACTTTTTTCTTTTTTTTTGAGACGAAGTCTCACTCTGTCACCCAGGCTGGAGTGCAGTGGTGCGATCTAGGCTCACTGCAAACTGTCACCCAGGTTCAAGCAATTCTTCTGCCTCAGCCTCCTGAGTAGCTGGGATTACAGGTGCCACCACACTTGGCTAATTTTTGTATTTTTAGTAGAGATGGGGTTTCACCATCTTGGCCAGGCTGGTTTTGAACTCCCGACCTTGTGATCCACCCGCCTTGGCCTTCCAAAGTGCTGGGGTTACAGGTGTGAGCCACCGTGCCTGGCCACAGAAGACTTTCAATGTTGATTTCAGCACTTACAAAACTAACCCTTAACTACCCATTAATGCTAGTCCTGAGGTTTTAGGGTTTATCTAAAATGTGTAGCAGGGTGTGATGGCTCATGCCTGTAATCCCAGCATTTTGGGAGGCTGAGGCAGGTGGATCACTTGAGGTCAGGAGTTCAAGAGCAGCCTGGCCAAAATGGTGACAGCCCGTCTCTACTAAAAATACAAGAATTAGCTGGGTGTGGTGGCGCGTGCCTGTAGTCCCAACTACTTGGGAGGATGGGGCAGGAGAATGGCTTGAACCCAGGAGGCAGAGGTTGCAGTGAGCCGAGATGGTGCCATTGCAGTGAGCTGAGATTGCGTCATTGCACTCCAACCTGGGCAACAGAGCAAGACTCCGTCTCAAAAAACAAACAAAAAACACATAAAAAATAAAACATATAAAAAACAAATTATTTCAGTGAAGTAGATTGGATTTATCAAATGACACTGTTTGTTGAATTGAATTGAATTCATCTCTGCTGGAGCGTTTGCTGTCTGAGCAAGATTTCCCTCCCTCCTTCTCTTACTCTGTTTTTTTCCCATTTTTCTTTTTTTTTTAATTCAACAAATACTCATTGTGTGGCTGCATTGGACCAGATCCTATTCTATGTGCAGGATATATAGCAGTGCATGTATATCTCTCATGGTTCTTATATCTCTGGGGGGCTGCAGAGGAAAACAGTTGATAAACAAGTAGGTCAATAAATAAGATATTTCCAGAAAGTGGTAAGTGCTGTAAAGAAAAAGTGATATGATGGATGTGACCAAGGGAAACATGGCTGTTTTAAATAGGGTGGTCAAAGAAGGAAGGTCTCTCTAAGGAGGTTAAATTGGAGCGAGTCCCAAATGACAGTGCGCCATTCTCATCAAGATCTGGGGAAAGAGCATTTGAGGAGCAGCAAGGTGAGAGTGTGCTTCGGCAGGCAGCTGTGAGCACAGGGTGACACCAGGGGGGTTGTGTCATGGGCTCACAGCAGTAGGGCGCACAGCCACCTGTGTAGACCACAGAAAGGGTTGGGATTTTAGCATCAATGTTATGGAAAGCCGTTAACTATTAAAGCAGTGAATGGTGTGATCTAATTTACTTTCGTAAAATAGCTCTCTGCTGTTGCATGGTGTCGTTTGAGGGGAACTGGGTGAGAGATTGATGGGAACGTTGTGCTGTTGTCCAGGTGAAGGGGAGAGCTGCTTAGACTGGGGTGGTGGCAGTAGAGAGGGGAAAAAAAGGCTGGGACGGGAAGTCTATATTGGGGGTAAATTTATGTGTAATTTTGGTAGGTGGTGTTCCCTTCCCAGAGTGGCTGCTACAGTGTTGCCAGTACTAGGTTGTTGTGGTTTTCCTAGTTAGGTGAGGTTCTGTACACCAGTGTGGTCAGCTAAATAATGGCCTCCCCAAAGATGCCTGTGCCCTAATCCCTGCAGCCTATGAAGATGGTAGCTCACGTGGCCGAAGGGACTTCGCAAATGTGATTGAGTCAGGAGTCTTGAGATGAGGGAGATGAATCTGCATTTTCCGGTGGGCACAATCTAATGGCATGAATCCTTAAAAGTGGAGAGCACCCTGGGTGTGGTGGGTCATGCCTGTAATCCCAGCACTCTGGGAGGCTGTGGCTGAAGGATTGCTTAAGCTCAGGAGTTTGGGACCAGCCTGGGCAAGATAGCAAGATCAGGTCTCTACCAAAAAAAAAAAAAAAAAAAAAAATTAGCCAGGTTTGGTGGTGGATGCTTTTAGTTCCAGCTGCTTGGGAGGCTGAGGCGGCGGGAGGATTGCCTGATCCCAGGAGTTCGAGGCTGCAGTGAACAGTGATCACACCATTGCATTTCAGCCTGGGTGACAGAGTGAGGCCATGTATCTTTAAAAAAAGGGAGGGGGGACAGGGGGAGGGTGGACAGAACCTTTCCTGGCTGCTCCCAGAGATGCCATGACAAAGGACACAGGAGAGTTTTCAAAGTTGAGAGAGACTTGACGCGCAGTTGCTGCCTTTGAAGATGGAGGAAGAGAATCCCTCAGCCAAAGAGTATGGGAGGCCTCTACAGGCTTGCAACAGCCCTCAGCTGACAGCCAGCAAGGAATGGGACCTCAGTCCTCCTAACACAGAGAGCTGAATTCTGCCAACTACCTGATTGAGCAAACAAAACAGTCTCTGCTAGAGGCTCCGGAAAGAAATGCATCACGCAGACAGTCTGACAGAGACTCGAGTCAGACTTCGGACCCACAGAACTCTAAGATAATCAATTTGTGTCATTTAAGCCACCAAATTTCTGGCAATTTGTTAACACAGTCAAAGATGACTAATGCAACTGGTATAGTTTATGATCTAGATTTAACTTGTTAGTGGGGTTGAACATCTTTCCATATGTTTAAAGGGCATTTGGATTTTTTTTCTCTGAACCATCTATTTCCTTTGCTCATTTCTCTATTGATTCCTGCCAATATCGAGAAATTCCTTATTTATTGTGGAGATTGGCCTTTTTTTGATATGAGCTGCAAGTTTTCCCCAACTACTTGCTATTTTAAGCGAGGAAACCATATGAGACTGGCAGGGGATAGACTGTGGGGTGAGAAGAGCCCCAGAACTGAGTTCTGGTCACTGCACTCTTTGGAGGACAAGCAGAGGAGCAGAAGCCTGCAGCTTTCCTAGTTCCTCTTGGTAGGCCATTCTTTAGTGCAAATAAAAATGGCCATAGAATGGCTAGAGCAATGTGTTATTTGTATTCTTTTAACAACTTCTTCTTCTTTTTCTTTTTTTTGGCGACAGAGTCTTGCTCTGTTGCCAGGCTGGAGTGCAGTGGCACGATCTTGGCTCAGTGCAACCTCTGCCTCTCAGGTTCAAGTGATTCTCCACCTCAGCCTCCCAAGTAGCTGAGATTAAAGGTGCCTGCCACTACATCTGGCTAATTCTCATATTTTTAGTAGAGACAAGGTTTCACTGTGTTGGCCAGCTGGTCTGTAACTGCTGACCTCTGGTCATCCACCCACTTTGGCCTCCCAAAGTGCTGGGATTATGGGCCACCATGCCCAGCCAGTATTCTTTTAACCTCTATTCCTCAGTTCAGTTTTAGCCATGAATATGTCTCAAGTTTTAAGCCAAAAGCTTCAATGACTAAACCATTTCACAGTCATGGTTGGAAGTTTCGCAGTTACCATTCATTATGTAATAAACTGTGGTATGCCCATGACGCAGGAATGGGGAGATATACTTAACTGTTCAGTCATGTACTCTGGTTACTGGAGACTAATCTTATTCTTACCGGTGTGTTCAGTGTGCATGGAATTAGAATGCATGTTACCTGCAGCTATCTCAGAGTCGTTTTACTGGTTGCGTTGATGTGGAATGAGCATTGTCATCATTCCTGCATGATATTTCCAGGTTTTCCCTGAGAGAATGGTATATGGTAGTGGAAGCTCCATCAAAGGTCTCGAAGATTGAAGACACCTGGGAAAAGAGATTTGTTGTTATCTTGATAACTTTATACATGGAAAGGACTCTCAATGAAGGAACCTAAGATCTGGAGTCAAAAGACCTGGCTCAGTTTCTTACCACCACTCTGATTTTGAGCAGTTCATTTAACTTTGTCTGTTTCTACATTTGTGAAATGAATAAAATAGTAATATCCGTCTAGCATATCTTATAGAATTGTTAGAATGCCCACCTTTTTCTTAAGATATGTATGGTGCTTAATTTTTTCATAACTACCTCATATATGACATACATATGAAATATAAGATGTTTATGGAAAAATACCTTTGTATACTGTGATGAAGTACATGCATGCCATCGAACTCACATTTCAGATACTAACAGGAGGAGCAGATGAATGAGCCTGGATATGATTCATCCTATAGCCATAAACTAGTTTTTGCAAAAATTAAGCTACATGAACAGATACAACAAGAATTACATCTTTGTGTGAGAATTACGTAACCCATCACATTTTCCTATACCCACAGTTGCCAGGAATCTCAGAGATACATCTTAATGTAGAATTTACCATGTTTGAACATAATGTAGAATCTCCCGTTAGAGTGTATTACCCCTTCTTTTCATGACCTTGGTTTTCTTTTTCTGTTTTGTTCGCTTCACTGACAGATGTCTTCAGTATTAGCTGTCTATCCTCCTTTCTAAAGAGAGTGGGGGCTGGGCGCAGTGGCTCATGCCTGTAATCCCAGGACTTTGGGAGGCCAAGGCAGGCAGATCACTTGAGGTCAGGAGTTCGAGACCAGCCTGGCCAACATGTTGAAACCCTGTCTCTACTAAAAATACAAAAATTCGCTGGATGTGGTGGTGGGTTCCTGTAATCCCAGCTGCTCGGGAAGCTGAGGGAGGAGAATCACTTGATGTGATTCCACCAGGCGTGTTTCCACCTCCTCCACCAGGAGGTGGTGGCTGCAATGATCCTAGATCTCGCCACTGCACTTTAGCCTGGGTGACAGTGTCAGACTCCATCTCAAAAAAAAAAAAAAAGAGAGAGTCAGGGGTGTTTTATAACCACACAAATACTCAGGACTCTGAGATTGGGACGTTACCTTCAGCAGAATAGGGTAAAGTACCATCAGTGCACATTTAGAAACCATGAGGACGTGCATATCGGATTAAGAAGCAGCGGGTATCAGCACTGACCTGTGGGTGGGGCAAGGGAATGTCATAACATTTCAGACACTTTACCATCACCACCTTTAAGAAGGAATGTAGGAAAGCTGAACTAGGTGTGTCACACTGCGATCCACTGCGAAAGGGACTCATTTACCCCATGATGGGGATAGTATTTTTAAGTGTTTACTTTCTGAAGTTTTCCTTCTTGAAAACACTCTCAAACTTGTGTTTACTTGAAAATAAACAGTGTCAGTTTTTTCAGTAGGGGCAAAACAGAAAGCAACGAGGGAGTCTCAAGGACACTATTAGGCTGATACACTGATGCAGTGGATGGGCAAGGAAGTAACAAGCGAAAGCAATGTATGTACGACGTGTTTCATTCCTCATTAGCAAGTTTGAGACATGTGTGAGACTGTCGCATGGCTTCCCACCCCAGGAGCTGCTACCTTGTAGAGTCCAGTCATCCACTTGATGAGGGTGCCGTTCATTTCCCTTATCACCCTCTCCCTCAATTTTTATCTGAGAGATGCAATTATGAGTTACAGGAGAAAAGGAGTAAGAGGCACATCAAAGCCTTTTTGTGTGGCTTTGAATAAGGGGCCTTACTGGTTTGGGGTTGTTAGCTTTGGGTGTGCTGTTTTCATCATGAAGCACCTGGGGTTTGTTTTTTTTCTAAAAGATGTAGATAAACTAGAGAGAATCCAGGGGAAGGGCAACAAAAATGATGTATGACTTGGAGAGAAGGAGAATAACAGTCTATAAATATTTGAAAGGTAATATAAAAGAGGGAGAGAGATTATTTACAGCAGTGGAGAGGAGTTTGACAGGGAACAAAAGCTTGCATCTAGGAGCACGGGGAAATTGGGTAGGACTGAAAAAAGGCATAATAAGCGTGATTAAGCAAAGAATTGTAATTCTCACATTAGTTTGCATTGCAGGATGCAGGATGGTAGGAGGAAGAAGTGAAGTTTGTCAGACTGAAGATCTGTGAATCACGTTTTCCTAATTGCTCTCTGTGAAGCTGGGAGAGCAGGAAGTGCTTTATTCCGTGCCTCCTAAGCATGCAGTTGGTTTAACTCTCAACTCTTTGGCATTACATTTTCATAGGTGGTAGTAATAATTACAATCTGAGTAGCTCTCATTTACTGAGTGTCTGCCTTGTGGCAGGTGTTGTCTTAGCTGCTTTGTTATTTATATTCTCATTCGAGGAAACTCTGTACATAGGAACTAAGGACTGAAAAAAACAAAGCATAATAAGGGTGATTAAGCAAAGAAATGTAATTCTCATTCGTTTGTGTTGCAGGATGCAGGATGGTAGGAGGAAGAAGTGATGTTTGTCAAACTAAAGATCCACACATGACTGTGAATCACGTTTTCTTAATTCCTCTCTGTGAAGCTGGGAGAGCATAAATATATGAAGCTGGAGAATATAAACAGCAGCTCCTGGGGTGGGAAGCCATGGGACAGTCTCTCACACGTCTCAAACTTGTTAATGAGGAAATAGGAACTATTTCCAATTATAGGGAAATTGAGGTTCAATAACTTCCAAAGATGGCACATGTATTAAGTGGTGGAGTTGGAACTCAAACCCAGGTCTGTGACCCACAGCCCACACTCACGTCCTACATGGGGCTCCATGACTCTGTCATTGTGGTCATGAGAGTAGTAATGGGGACCCAGTAGGTGGCCAGTTGGTTTGTATCCTAGTACAGGGGTAAGTGAAATAGTTGATGAAGTCTCCCTTTGCTTTTTTTTTCTCTTATTTTCCTTTCTTTGGATATATTTTCTCTGTATCAGTAAGTGCTGTGTTATTAACATTTTGTATTTTCTCACTCTGTAAGTTAAGTTATGCTGTAGGCTTTTAGTCATCCTTGTGTTATATAGTGATATGTACAATCTCCTTAGGAAATGAACGATTGTTGTTTTTTATTTTGAGACAGGGTCTCACTCTGTCACCTAGGCTGGAGTGCAGTCATGCAATCACAGCTCACTGCAGCCTTGACTTCCCGTGCTCAAGCAATCCACCCACCTCAGCCTTGTGATTAGCTGGGACTACAGGTGCAAACCACCATGGCTGGCTAATTTTTGTATTGTTTTGTAGAGATGGGGTTTTATCATATTGCCCAGGCTGGTCTCAAACTCCTAACTCAAGTGATCTGCCTGCTTCTGTCTCCCAAAGTGCTGGGATTACAAGTGTGACCACTGCACCTGGCCTGAAAGAAAATATTTTACAAGGCAGGCATCCTGGATCTACAGGGGATCTCTTAGCTATATTCTATATTTTCTTTAGCTTTTTGTCTGTGATATTTGTTAATATCTGGGGTATTGATGATTGCTTTTAAGAAACAAAATACACAGAATTCTTCACTACTTAGAATAAAAGTGAAGAGCTGTGTGTTTGGGATTTCGTGTCATTGCAAGAAGTTACCAAACCTGGAATCAAAAGGTCTGGGTTTCAGTCCCAATTCCAGCTATATTTCCTTGTGAGGTGGGCACCTTTCTAAGCACAGCTGGCTCATCTGTCTTGGGCCATTGTAGTTCCTGGTTTCTCAACCTTACAGGGTTATCCTAGGTGTCGTTTGAAAGAATATATGTAAAGTGTTGTTTATGAATGGCCGAGTATTACCTAAATGAAAAATGTGAAGTTTAAAAGGTAGCATCAGCTGGGTGTGTTGGCTCGTGCCTATAATCCCAGCACTTTGGGAGGCCAAGGCAGGTGGATGGCTTGAGCCCAGGAGTTTGAGACCAGCCTAGGCAACATGGTGAAACCCCATTTCTACAAAAAATACAAAAATTAGTTGGGTGTGGTGGCGCACACCTGTGGTCCCAGCTACTCAGGAGGTGGAGGTGGGAGGGTCACCCGAGCCTGGGGAGGTTGAGGCTGGAGTGAGCCTTGATTGCGCCACTTTACTCCAGCCTGGGTGACAGAGTGAGACACTATCTGAAAAAAACAAATGAATAAAAATAAAAGTTAGCATCATTTGTATTAGCAGCTCTTTTATTAGCGCAGCTTCTCTTGGTAAAAATCTAATGTAGTTAGGGATAGTTGAGGCTTCTGAGGAAGTTGACATCCAAAGGACCTTGTTAGATTTTTATTAGGGCAGAAGAGAAAGTACCCAGTGAATTTTGAGGATATTCTACTAAGGCCACGGCTTTTGCTTCTTCCTACCCTTTGGCTATGGTGGCATGCATTGGAGCCCATGCCAGATCTTAAAGGTGGATAGCATAGAGATCAAAATGTGGCTCCAGGCACGGGCATATTCACTTACATTTGCATTGTGAATACAAAAGTGTATTCACCCACACCTTTCAGTTTGCCGGTCCTCCTAGCTGTTCTCCACAGGAATTACCTTCCCTTTGGAATTGTGTGTCTTTTAAAATGAAGAGCTTTTTGAATTTGTCTTTGGGTCCTTGCTCCTAGTCTCTAGTGAATTCTTCTCTAAAGTCATCCCTAGATTACTTTTACTGTAAACTGTAATGATTTGACTCTGGCCGTATTTCTCCCAAGGTCTCCTATCTCGGCTACTTGTAAGGCTACTCCTCCCCTCTCTTGTTCTCTTTGATCTTGTATAATTGGCTTAAAGCTCTCTATATTTAATCTGGAGTGACTTTGTTTCTCCTCCCTATTTTTGCTTTTTCAGTCCCCGATAATTTAATAATCTGTTTCTCATTATTTTCTACTTTTTCTTAAGGTGTCACATTGTCTGTCGCACAGTTAATAGTCTTTTCTCCTCTTTTCCTCATTTGGTTTGTATTAGCTATTAATGCAAGTCTGCATTGTGTCTGTATTTTGGCTTGTAATCAAGTCCTGTGTATTCTGTGGCATTGGTGGGCTTCCTAGTTATAGGCTTGGCTGAACCCGAAGACCCCTGCACGTGTATATGGTAATGTTGTAAAAATATGGCCCTGGAGATAAACAGTTGAGCACCCAATTTGTGTTGAATGAATAAATGTCTTCGGTTTTTGAGAGCTTTCTCTTAGAAGTTGACCTTTCTGGGGTAAATTACTGTGACTGCTCACCATGTAAGAAAGAACAGTTCTGGTAGCTATCCTGGGGTTGACTTTTTGTTGAATCCTTCCTGTGATAGCATCCATCATAATTTTTTCACTAAGCTTAGCTCTTCAGCTCTGAAATCTGTTTAGCTGCAGCATTGTAGCCTCTCTTCTCAGAAGGTTAAGCTTTCTGCTGCTTTTCTAGTTTGTCATTTTTCTGGTCTCTGTTGGGTCCAAGAAAGAACCCCCTAGTGAGTCTAAAGGCTTTGTCTATTTCATTCTTTAAGCTTAGGATCCCATATTTTGCATTTTCTTGTTTTTTTTTTTTTTTTTTTTTTGAGACAGGGTATTACACCACTGCCCAAGCTTGAGTGCAATGGCGCGATAAATGCTCACTGCAGCCTCGCATCTGGGGGCTCAGGTGATTCTCCCACCTCAGCCTCCCGAGTAGTTGGAAGTACAAGTACGCATCACCATGCGTGGCTAATTTTTTTTGTTTGTTTTTTGTAGAAACAGAGTTTTGCCATGTCGCTCAGGCTAGTTTTGAACTCCCGGGCTCAGCTGATCCTCTTGTCTCCCAAAGTGCTGGGATTACGGTTGTGAGCCATTGTGCTCATCCATTCAAGCCTTTTAAAATTGGATTCTTGGGCTTCTGGGGGTCTTTGAAATCAAGGTCTGGCTCTATTGCCCAGGCTGGAGTGCAATGGTGTCATCATAGGCTCATTGCAACCTCCGTCTCCTGGGCTCAAGCCATCATCCTACCTCAGCCTCCTGAGTAGCTGGGACTATAAGGGTATGCACCACCACACCCGGCTGATTTTTTGTAGAGATGGCGTTTTGCCGTGTTGCCCAGGCTGGTCTCGAATTCTTGAGCCCAAGCAATTCTCCACTTTGGCTTCCCAAAGTGCTGAGATTACAGGTATGAACCACTGTGCCTGGCTGGTCTTTGAACTCTTAAAGCTACATTTCTTTTGGAAGATGGCCCAGCATTTTTGTCTGATTCTTCAAGGGATCTGTGACCTAAGAAGTATTAAGAACCACTGCTTTAAGTTTAAAACAGTGGCCCTTTTCCAGCAAACACCATTTCTCATATTTTCTTCATTTCTCTATACACCTATTTACATTTTTCTGTTTTTGAGTAAATAGAAGTAGAATGTATATTATTTGAGATACTTCTGAAAATAACTTTACTGAGGTATAATTTACATGCCATAAAATTTACCATCATTTTTATTTTTTGAGACAGAGTCTTACTCTGCCTCCAGGCTGGAGTGTAGTGGCTTGATCTCAGCTCACTACAACCTCCACCTCCCAGGTTCAAGCGATTCTCCTGCCTCAGCCTCCGAGTAGCTGGAATTATAGGTGCCTGCCACCACGCCCAGCTTGTTTTTGTATTTTTAGTAGAGACGGGTTTCACCACATTGGCCAGGCTGGTCTGGAACTCCTGACCTCATGATCCACTTGCCTCGGCACCCCCAAAGTGCTGGGATTACAGGCGTGAGCCACTGTGCCTGGCCAAAACTAGCCATCTTAAAATATATTCAGAGTTGGGTAAACATCACCACTATCAAATTCTAAAGCATTCTCATGCCCTCTCCAAAAAATTCATACTCTTTACTGGTTACTCGGATTTCTTCCTTCACCCAGCCTCTGGCAACCACTCACCTTCTTTCTATCGCTATAGGTTTGCCTATTCCAGACATTTCATATAAATGAATAATACTCTGTGGGATTATTTGTGTCTGACTTTTACTTATTATGTTTTTGAAGTTCGTGTTGTAGCATATTTCAGGACATCAGACTTCTTCCTTTTTATTATTTATCGATATTTTATTGTAGGAATATACAACATTTTGTTTACTCATTAGTTAATGGAGAACATTTTATGTTCAAATTTTTTTTTTTGAAAATGTATGTATTCTTCTGGGTGTATACTTCAAAGTGGACTTGTTGGTTCACGTGGTGGGTCTTTGTTTAACATTTTGAAGGACTGCTAGGTTTTTCAAAAGTGGCTGCATCGTTTTACATTTCCACCAATGTAACATATAATTACACAAAAATTTGTTCCCTCTGGACCAGCTGATTGGATGGTGTCTGCCTGCATTGAAGGCAGATCTTCTCCACTTTGTTCACGGACTCACATGCCAGTATCTTCTGGAAACACTCAGACATACCCAGAAATAATAGTTCAGCAGTTCGCCAGGTAACTCTTAATCCAGTCAAGGTGACGTCCGAAATTAACCATCACACCATCCTAGTGAGCACAAAGTGGTATCATATTGTGGTTCTGATTAGCAATTAGCTGATGGCTAATGATGATGCACATCTTCTCATGTACTTATGTGCCATTTTTGTCTTTCTTCTTTAAAGAAAATGGCTATTCAAGTCTTTTGCCCATTTTAAAGGTTTTTTTTTTGTTTGTTTTTTTGAGTTTTAAAACTGTTTTTTTGAGTTTTAAAACACACTTCTCTAAACATTTTATGTTCTTAGGTTATCGCTAGGTCTTGTGAGTGAGTGAAATAAAGGAAGGGACACCCATTAGCTTGGCAGTGGCAAAGGTGAGGTGAAAGGCAGTGGGAAGGTGTTTTAGGAACTGGAGAAATGGCCTTTTCATGCATTTTAAGTATTGTCCTTTTAGAGAGACTACGGCTAAAGATGACCTGCAGGGAGAGAATGGACAATGCATAGATTTGGAAAGTGAGAAAAAGAAGAGAAAAAGTTCACCTTCTAGTACTCCCCCAAAAGTAATTCAATTATTAGGGGGAAAGAAATATTATAGCAAGTGGGCATATTTAACCTGGAGGTGGAAAGAACCTAAAAGCTTTCAAGGAAATAAATTATTCCTACAGAGTATGGTGACCGTGTATTTTGTATTTCTCTTGATTAAATGAGGAAACTAATTTAAAATGTAGTCCTTTCGGCGAGTGAGACTTTAGCACTGGCTTAGTGCTTTCTCAGCTTTGAATAGGGGCTAGAATCTCATTTCTCCTCGAGTGTATGATTCTCTTTAAGGGTAATAAATGAGTCAACTGAGTATCTCTTGAAGTTTCTTCCCAGTCTTGAGATTCTATTAAGTGATGTTGTTTTGTTTTTTGAGATGATGTAAGTTTTGATTAGTGGATGAGAACATCAGAATCCTTTGAACAGTTCTCAGAAAAATCATAGCGCCTGCATCTAATATGTATACAGTTGAGATTTAGATTGGGTCCCTTTTTATATCTAGATCTAGTTCTTGCTTTGTTTGGCCTTTATTTGTTCTGAACTTTTAGATAAGTTAATAAACTTATACACAACCTGAAATATATACAGCAAATGTGTATGAGGCACACATAAGCCTTAAATACATGTCTGTGCATACTAAGTTAGATATTCTTGCTCATGATGGCAACTGCCATAAACCCCCTGTTCCTAGTTACAGGCAGGGCCACGATACCTGAAGGGAATTTGGAACAAAGCAGCATCCCTTTCTTCCAACCTTGATGGGTTAATTTCCTGAGTGAAATTTCGGTGTGCATCCTCTCTGTGGACACAAAGGGAACTTCCTTCTTCACCGTCTCGGCCTCCCTCCCTCTCTTCTTGGGACTTCTCATAACCCTTTATCAAAAAGAATAACAACAACTTAATCGTAAAACCTGTATGTTTGTAGGCGTATGTGCTTGTCTTTCTGATAGTGACCCTTGCCTCACTGTAAATTTTAAAAAACTTATCTTTATTCTCTTACTCTTAAAATCGGGATTGTTTCCATGGTGGAATAAACCTTGAGAATTGTGGATGAAGCTGGTGGTTGACGCAGTTACAGATGATACCAGGTGCTGCCCACAGACTTTGCAAACTCAGTTTTCACAGATAGGGCTCCTAGGCCTGGGCCTGAGGGCTTTAGAGTCTCTATCCTTGTCTGTCACAGGCTGGACCCCTCACCCAGAGATTTTCCTAGGTTCTACATCTATTTTGAGTACTGTCTCATAGCTCTTGATGATAATTGAGAGGTACCAAGACCTTGAGAGATAAAATTTCAGAAAGCATGTTAGGTTTCTGGTGATCCAGATGTACAAATTCTGTACAATGAAGATGGCAAAATGAAGAAAATAAAAACATATGGATGATGTCGTGACTCTAGTTGTGAGCCAGTTAGACAGCTTCTGTCATGCTGTTTGTTTCTTGGGTGCCATAGTGACATTTCAGTTAACAAGCCCAGCATGGCACTTGGTAATCATTTCTTTCAGTTAAGATTTGATTTTC